>JAQQSV010023344.1:0-10392 GCA_028646515.1 Pseudochirops corinnae
TTTTTCAAGGAGATATTTCACAATGCCTTCTATTTTTTCATTTGTTTGGATCTGTTTGATAGTATCTTGATTTCTCATAAAGTCATTTACTTCCATTTGCTCCACTCTAATTATGAAGGACTTATTCTCTTCAGAAAGCTTTTGAGATTCTTTTTCCATCTGGCAAAGTCAACTTTTTTTAAGGCATTCTTCTCCTCATTGCCTTTTTTGGGCCTCTTTTGCCATTTGAGTTAATCTATTTGTTAAGGTGTTAATTTCTTCAGTCAGGTTGTTGACTCTCTTTTCATGATTTTCTTGCATCATTCTTATTTTTCTTCCCAATTTTTCCTCCACTTTTCTCATTTGATTTTCAAAATCCTTCTTAAGTTGATCTCTAGCTTTTAGGCAATTTTCATGTTTCTTTGAAGCTTTTGGTGTGGGAGTTCTGATTGTGTTGTCTTCCTCCCATTCCCTGCTTTCATCCTTATTTTCCCTAAAGAAGGAATCTAGAGTTTGGTTGCTGTTCTTATTTTGCTTCCTATGCCTGTTCATGGTTGGCCAGTCACTGATTTTTTAGCTCTTTGGAACTCTGCTTCCAGAGGGGAATGCTCTATCCCAAATTGCTGGGGTTTTCCCAGCTGCCAACACTTTTAGGAGGCTGCTGCAGCCCCCACCAGCTCTGGCTCACTGAAAATGCACCCCAGGACCACCACCCAAGACCACGATCTGGATGCAGGCCGCTCATTGCAAGAGCACTTGGCATCTGAACGATTGCTTGGCCCCCCTGTTGTCTGCAGGCCCGGAGCTCTGAAGCAGCAAGGTGGAGGTGGCTGCAGAGCCTCTGCTTCTGCTGCTTCCTTGCCCTGAAGGCAGTTTGGCTGGACGTGCTTATATCTCCTAATTTTAGCTGAGTTCCACTAACCTTTCACTTAGTCCTTTTTTTTTTATGGCTTGATAATTCTGGATACTGCCACAGCTGCCACAGATCCACTCTCCTAAAGCTCCAGCTTCAGCTCAGCACGGCTCATCAGGCCACCCCCAGGGCCAAGCTGCCATTTCAGGCTGGGCTGATTTCACCTCCCAGCACTGAGGTGATCTCTCCTAGCCAAGATGCCTTCAGCAGAAAGTATATTTGTGTGCATTTTAGAGCTCTAGAATTTGTTTAGAGTCATATTTTATGCATATTTTGAGGTGGCTATGTGGGAGCTGCAGTACTTTGCTGCTCTTATGCCACCATCTTGGCTATGCCCCCCCCCAAGAAGTTGTAATGGTCCTATGTTTTAGTGCCCAAAAGATTTGATTAGGCCATATCAGGGGTGGGGAATCTTCAGCCTCAAAGTGACACATAGCCTTAAAGGTCTTGGGTGTGTCCTTTTGACTGAGTCCAAGTTTTTATTTTTTTTTCAATTCAAATTGTTTATTTGAAAAATGTCCAACTTTAACATTAACTTTCTTTATTAAAATTTTATTTATTTACTTTCAGTTTACATTCAGTTCCACAGTTCCTAGAGTTTCAAATTTTCTCCCCCTTCCTCTCCTCCCCCCTTCTCCCATGGGCAACATATAATCAAATATAAGTTCTACAGATATCTTCATGTTGAACATTAGTCATATTGTAAAGAAGGATTATGATCAATGAGGTGAACAATGAGAAAGAATGGACAAAAGAAAACAAAACACAAATGAGAGAAAGGAAAGGGTTTACTTCAATCTGCAGATTCTGTAGTTCTTTTTCTGGATATGGATATCCCTCTCCATCATGAGTCCAAGTTTTATAGAACAAATCCTTTCATTAAGTTGACTTTTTCTGTGAAGTTTGAACTCAGTCAAAGGGTTACACTTGAGGACATAGAGGGCCACATGTAGTTTTGAGGTTGTAGGTTCCCTATCCCTAGGATAGATGTACTTTATTGATAATTATACCTTATCTCCTACCTGGTGAAGCATCTCTGGTTGTCCAAAATTTATTTGGTAGCATTTACTTGCCTTGTAAGAGCATTTCTGTGATATCTAGGTATTGACAGGGGAATAAGTTGGGAGTTAATTAAGACTGGTGGAAAACATTTTAGAAAAGGGGATATGTGGCGGTTTGAACAGATACAAAATTGTTAAAATAAAATTCACTAGTAGATGCCAATAAAAGCCAAATTTCCTTGTGGGGGAACACATGACATTAGCTACATTGATTTAGGATGCAATTTGTCAAGACAGTTTGTTCATCAGATTATAGGTAGTATATTGTGAAGATGTGGAACTTGACTTATAAAATGGCCCCAAAATAGGAAATAAAGTAGCCCAATTTCCAAGACCACTGATCCAATACTCTCTCATCAAGCAACCCAGGAAGACAGAACATTCCTTGAAAGAATAGGTAAGGAATTTATTGTTTTAGAAAATGACTGAGCAAGATAGAAAGTAGAGAATATTAAGTGAGGGTGTCAATTATCACCTAAATGGAATCCCTCACCCGGAATGGGGACAAATCACTTTTAAATTTCCTGATGTTGCCAACAAGGCTTCTGAAAGTGAGATAAGAGGCTGCCTAGCTGGGAGGGGTGGGGAGATTTTATCAGCTGAATTATTATTCTGGGCTCAGAATTCATGCCTCTCAATATAGTGTATAATTTCCATGAAATTTTATTAGATAAACATTTATTAAGTGAATACTCTGTTCAAAGTCCTGTGCTAGGGCATAGCAAAACCAGACAAAAAAGAGAATAGCCTCTGCCTTCAAGGTGCTTACACTCTACTAAGGGAAGGCTATATGTACATACGCAAGTATAAAAAGTAATTTCTAGAGCAAGATAAAGCATTTCAGGTCACATGCCATACATGAGATCATCAGAAACCATAAGTTACCAACCAATAAGTTTTCCACATTTGTACCTTGCCATGAGTACTTTGGACAGAGAGACATACAGCACCTCCATCCCCCCCCCCCCTTACTTAGTGTAAAATCTTTAAAAGTGCTACAATAATCCCAGTAATGATCAGAGCATATATTCATGGGGCAGTGGGGATAGGGAGTACATAGGCTCCTTAAAGGCAAGTCCCATTACTGCTTTTGTTGGATGCTTTTCCTGACCCTAGTTGTAAAGAATCTTAGATAGTGTTTCTAAAGTCTATAGAATAATAAGATCATGAATTTACAGCCACAAGGGACCTTAAAGGTCAACTCATCTAACCTAGTCATTTTACAGATGAGGAAACTGAGACCAAGAGAGATCAATTAAGTAAAAAATCAACCAACTATTCAAAAACTCCCCTGCCTATTTTAAGCAGGGCACTGTCTATACAAAAACTAAAATGAAGTAATCTGTACTTGCATTCTATCTCCTGAAGCTATTTATACAAATACATTTTGCGTATTTTGTAAAGTATACAAAATAAATGGCAAGATGATTTTTAGGATAAGGCACTGGATGCTTCACAAAATGTACCATAGAGAAAGTGGTGCTTGAACTGAGTTTTGAGGAAAACTAGATTGTCTAAGAGGGAAATATAAGGAAGTAGTACATTCCAGATTTGGGAGGCAGTTTTTGCAAAGGCACAGAGTTTGAAATTGATAACAATGTATGAGGAAGAGAAAAAAAGAAAACAGTTTGCCTCAACTATAGAGCACATAAAAGGGAAAATTATAGAAGATGACTACAAGGGTAAGTTGAGTCCAGGTCATGAATGACTTTAAATGACAATTAGGGGAGTTTGCATGGGAAATAGGAAGCAATTCAAATTTATTGAGCTGTGGAATGACATGGTCAGATCCATGCTTTGAGAATAACATTTCAGGGGGCAGCTAGGTGGCACAGTGAATAGAACACCAGCCCTGGAGTCAGGAGGACCTGAGTTCAATTCTGGCCTCAGACACTTAACAGTTACTAGCCCTGTGACCTGGGCAAGTTACTTAACCCCAACTGCCCTGGCTTCACCCCTCCAAAAAAAAAAAAAAGAATAACATTTCAGGGGTGGAGCAAAGATGGCAAAGTAAAAGCAGGAACTTGCTTGAGTTGCCCCCAGTCGCCTCTAATACCTGCAAAAAATGACTAAACAAATTTAAGACCTAAAGAACCCACAAAATGACAGTGAGAAATACATCTCTAGCTGAAGTCAGCCTGGCAAGACAAAAGGAAGGATCTAGGGGGCAGAGTGGGCTGGGAGCAGAGTGCAGTCCGACAATAAGCTATGCTGGCACAGACTAGCAACACAGACCAGGCCAGAGTAGACTTCAGGGAACTGAATCACTAGCTACTGTAAGGGTTTCCAGACTTCTCAACCCACAAATGCCAAAGAGAAAGTACAAGGACAGTGGGAAAACCCTGCTGTACCTGGGTGAGAGAAGAGCATGGTCTGGCCCATCCCCCCAGGGAGAAGGTGGCCACAACAGCAGTAGTAACAGCAGTGGCTGCTTCCAGACTTTGAGGCCCACAGATGGTGGGGAGACAAAGTCTTTGATCAGAGGACAATTGCAAGAATTGCTTTGCTGGCACTGAGACAGGATACTGTTGCTTTGCCCTACTTGAATCTAGGTTGCAGTCTTAGGTGGTAGTCCTGGTGTGAGGAGGAGCATAGGTGTGGCTTAGCTTGTGGTGGCTATAGAAAGGGAATCCTCCTCATACTTCTGAGGAAGGTGGCTAGAAGTAGCTCTGTCAACAGTTCTACAAAACCCCAGAAATTTGGGACAGAGGACTCTCTACTCTGGAAGCAGAGTTCTACCATGGCAAAGACCTGAAAAGTCAAATAATTGGCTGGGAAAATAAGCACAGAGAGGAAAAGAAATCATAGTAAATAATCATTCTTTGGTGACAAAGAAGATAAAACATAGAACTAGAAGATGGCAACAAAGTCAAAATTCCTGCATCAAAAGCCTCCAAGAAAAATATGAGTTGGTTGCAAATCATGGAGGAGCTCAAAAAGGATTTTGAAAGTCAGGTAAGATAAGTAAAGGAAAAAATGGGAAGAGAAATGATAGTGAAGAAAGGAAATCATGAAAAAACAAGTCAACAATTTGCTAAAGAAGACCCCCCCAAAATACTGAAAAAATAACACCTTTTTAAATGGCAAAAGAGATTTAAAAAGTCAATGAGTAGAATGTCTTATAAAGCAGCATTGTTCAAATGGAAAAGAAAGTCCAAAATCTCATTGAAGAAAACAATTTCTACAAAATTAGAATGGAGCAAATGGAAGTTCATAACTTTGTGAGAAATAAAGATATTATAAAACAGATCCAAGTAAATGAAAAAATAGAAGGCAATGTGAAATATCTCATCGGAAAAACAACTGACCTGGAGAACAGATCCAGGAAAGACAATTTAAAAATTATGGAACTACCTGAAAGTCATGATAAAAAAAAAAAAAGAGCCTAGGAGGAGACAGGTGGCACAATGAGTAGAGCACCAGCCCTTTTGTCAGGAGGACCTGAGTTCAAATCCAGCCTCAGACATTTAACTCACCTACTAGCTGTGTGATCTTGGGGAAGTCACTTAACCACAATTGCCTTGCCTGCCACTGTCAAAAAAATAAAAGCCTAGACATCATCTTTCAAAAAATTATCAAGGAAAAACTGCCATGATATTCTAGAACAGAGGATAAAATAGAAATTAAAATAATCTCCCTATCATCTCTTGAAAAAGATTCCCAAAAGAAAACTTCTAGAATTATTATAGGCAAATTCAATAGTTCCCAGATTAAGAAGAAAATATTACAAGCAGTCAGAAAGAAACAATTTGAGTATTGTGGAAACATGGTCAGGATAACACAAGATTTAGCTGCTTCTACATTAAGGGACTGATGGGCTTGGAATATTATATTCTGGAAATCAAAGGAGCTAGGATTAAAACCAAGAATTACTTATCCATCAAAATGGGGTATAATACTTCAGGGGAAGATAAGACTATTCAATGAAATAGATGACTTTCAAGTATTCTTGATGAAAAGACCAGAGCTGAACAAAAATTTTGATTTTCAAATACAAGAAGCAAGAGAAACATGAAAAGGTAAACAGGAAAGAGAAATCAAAAGGAGCTTATTAAAGTTGAATTGGTTACATTCCTACATGGAAAGATGATATTTGTAACTCATAAGACTTTTCTCAGTATTAGGACAGTTGAGGGGAACGTGTGTGTGTGTGTGTGTTTGTGTGTATGTGTGTGTGTATATAGATATACATATATATTTATATATGTATATCTATATATACACATACATACATATACATAGACAGCACAGGGTGAGTTGAATACAAAGGGATGATATTTAAAAAAAATTAAGAAGTGAGAGAGCAATATACTGGGAGAAGGAAGAAGAGAGAAACAGAATTGGGTAAATTATCTCATATAAAAGAGACAAGAGAAAGTTGTTATAATGGAGGGAGGAGCAGAGAGGTGAAAGAGAATGAATCAATCTTACTCTCATTGAATTTGGCTTAAGAAAGGAATAACATACACATTCAGTTGGGCATCTTACCCTACAGGAAAGTAGGGGGGAAGGAGAAAAGAGGCGGCAAAGATAGAAGGGAGGGCAGATTGGGGGAGGGGATAGTCAGAAGCAAACACTTTTGAAAAGGAACAGGGCCAAAGAAGAAAATAGAATAAATAGGAGGTGGGATAGGATGAAGGGAAATATAGTTAGTCTTTCACAATATGATTACTATGGAAAGGTTTTATATAACTACACATGTATAACCTATACTTAATTGTTTGTCTTCTCAATGAGGGTGGGTAGGAGGGAAGAATGAAGCTGGAACTGAACGTTTTAAAAAAACAAATGTTAAAAAAACTGTTTTTAAATGCTACTGGGAAATATGATATACAGGCATTCAAGGCTATGGAAATTCATCTTGCCTTACAGGAAAGTAAGGGTTAAGAAGGTATAGGGGGGAATCGAGAGGTAGATTGGGGGAAGGGGTAATCAGTATGCTTGCCATCTTTTGGTGGGGGGTACAGGAGGTATGGGGAGAAAACTTGGAACTCAAAATTTTGTGGAAATGAATGTTGACAACTAAAAATAAATAAATACAAAATTTTAATAAAGAATAACATTTCAATAGTTGTATAGAAAACAATTTGATGAGGGGAGAAACTCGATGCAGTTGGATAAATTAGGAGGCTCTTACAATAGGTGATGATGGCTTGTACTAGTATGAGAGCAGCAAAAATACAAAAAATAGAGAGACAAAAGAAAGGGATGGCAAGAGATGGTTTGGGAGATAGCATCAAGAAGACATTTCAAATGATTACATATAGTGGATCAGGAAGGGTGAAATGTCAAGAAGGATTGTAAGGTTCTAAATCTAAGTAACTAGACAAGATGGCGACATGCTCACCAGATAAATATTCATCTATTTAGATATTTATATTGGCTTATATACAGGCAAAATATCTCTGAACATATCTATTTATTCTTCATTGGTTATGAATCCATGTATTTCCTTTTTTTATATTGGCAGTTTGGTTTTCTTCTTTTACTCAAATTAGTTAATGGCTTATCTATTTTAATGTTTTTTTAAACAGCTTCAACTTTTATTAATTTGTTCAATGTTGCTTTTTTACTTTGAATTTTATTAATCTCTACTGTGATTTTAGGATTTATATTCTGACTTTTTTGTGGAGGGAGTTAATTTGTTGCTTTTTGAGGGTTTTTTTTAGTTGTATGTCTAATTGATATTTTCTTTATCTCTTTTATTTTTTGCAATAATTCAGTAATCATTTTTTTCTTATTATATAATTTACTTATTTTCAGTTTTCAACATTCATTTCCACAAGATTTTCAATTTCAAATTTTCTTCCCATTTCTCTCCTCCTATTACCCCAGGACAATGTGCTCCCCAACTACCCCTTTCCCCAACCTTCCCTCACTTCTATAAACCCTGTTCTCCCAACCTCTTCCCCCCATTTTCCTGTAGAACAAGACAGATTTCTATACCCTATTGCCTGTATATCTTATTTCCCAGTTGGAAGCAAAAACAATTTTTAACATTAATTTTTAAAGCTTTAAGTTCTACATTCTCTCTCTCCCTCCCCACCTACCTTCATTGAGAAAGCAAGCAATCCAACATAGACCAAACGTGTACCCATGCAAAACATTTTCATAACAGTCATGTTGCAAAAGACTAACTGCATTTACCTATATCCTATTTTGCCCTTCATTTATTCTAGTCTCTCCCTTGACCTGTCCCCCACACGAAAAATGTTTCCTTCTGATTACCCCTTCTCCCAATCTGCCATCCCTTCTATTACCATCCCTCTCTTATACCATCACCCCCACTCCCACTTTCTTGCAGAGTAAGATAGATTTCCATGCCCAATTGAGTGTGTGTTATTCCCTCCTTAAGCCATATCCAATGAGAGTCTCACTTATTCCCTCTCACCTCCCCCCATTCTCTCCATTGTAAAAGCTCTTTCTTGCCTTGTTTATGTGAGATAATTTACTACATTCTATCACTACGTTCTACATTCTACACACACACACACACACACACACACACACACACTCACACATACACATGTGAAAGTTCTCTGTTTCATTGAATATCTATATTTTCCCCTGAGGCATTATACTCAATTTTGATGAGTAGGTGATTCTTGGTTTTTAACCTATCTCCTTTGACCTCTGGAATATCATATTTCAAGCCCTCAGATCCCTTAGCATAGAAGCCACTGAATCTTGCGTTATCCTGATTGTTTTTCTACAATATTTGAATTATTTCTTTCTGGTTGCTTGTTATATTTTCTTCTTTACCTTGAAACTCTGGAATTTGGCTACAATATTTCTAGGGATACTTTTGGGATCTCTTTCAGGAGATGATCAGTGCATTCTTTCCATTTCTATTTTGCCCTCTGGTTCTCGAATATCAGGGCAGTTTTTCTTGATAATTTCTTGAAAGATGATGTCTAGGCTCTTTTTTTTTGTCACGATTTTCAAAGGAAGGACTGGGTTACTCTTATATGTCACTCTAATTTCATCTGAATAAAGGTACAGAAATATATCTTACCCAACAGGCAAATGGGATGAAATGGGTTAAGAGAAAGGGAAGTAATAGGAGGGAGATTAGATTAAGGGAGGCATTAGAAGTAAAACAAACTCTTAAAGAGGAAACAAGGAAAAAAGTAGGATAAATATAAGCAAACCAAGTAGAGTGATATATATACACATACACAAGTAGTAATTGTAACTGGGAAAGGGAATGGGATTAGCCCACCCATAAAACAGAAGAGGATAGCAAAATGGATTAGAAACTAGAATCCAGTAATTTGACAAGAAACACAAATGAAAGAGGAAGGTACACAAGTGTTAAAGGGCTGGAGCAGAATTTGTAATGCTTTAGATTAATAAAAAAAAATATAATGGATAGCAATCATGATCTCAGATAAAGCAAAAATAAATCTATTTAAAAGAGATAAGCAGGGACCTCCAATTTGCTAGAAAGAATGATAGACAATGATTTAATATCTATGTTAAACATATGTGTCAAATGGAATAGCACCCAGATTTTTAAAAGAAAAAATTTAAAAAGTTGCAGGAAGAAATAGATAATAAAATATGATAATGACAAACTTCAATTTAGCACATTTTCAACCTATATAAATTAAACAAACAAACAATAATAATAAAGTCATAAGCCCTGAAGAGAACTTTAGAAAATTGAGAGATCTCTGGAGAATATTTATTGGCAATAGACAGATTTATTTTTATATATCAGCAATACATGGTACTTTTACAAAAATTGATGATATATTAGGGCATTTAAAAAATTCTCACCAACAAATTCAGAAAAACAGTAATATTAAATGTTTTGTTTTACTGACCACAATCCAATAAAAGACTTTTTGAAGAAAGGACTAAAAATTGATTGGAAACTAAATAATTGAATCCCAAAGAATTGATGCATGAAAGAACAAATTATATAAATAATCAATAACTTCATTAAAGATGATTACAACCATGAGACAAGAAACCAAAATTTGCGGGATACAGCCAAAGTAGTATATGGTGGAGAATTTGTATCACTAAACTCTTTCATCAATAAAAGAGATAAACGGCACCCCAAAATGCTGAATAAATAATAAAATAATAAAAATAACACCTTAAAAGTAGACTAACCCAAATGACAAAAGAGGTCCAAAAAGACAATGAGAAGAATGCCTTAAAAAAACAGATTTAGCCAAATGGAAAAGAAAGCTGAAAAATTCACTCAAGAAAATAATTCCTTCAAAATTAGAATGGAGCAAATAGAAGGTAATGACTTTATGGGAAATCAAGAAATTATAAAAGAAAACCAAAAAAAAAAAATGAAAAAAATTGAAGAAAATATGAAATTTCTCATTGAAAAAACAACTGACCTGGAAAATAGATACAGGAGAGATAATATAAAAATTATTGTTCTATCTTCCTCTGAGTTTTATAAACTCCTCTTTG
>JAQQSV010023345.1:0-10392 GCA_028646515.1 Pseudochirops corinnae
GTTCTGTTTCTCTGCAGAAGTGTTTTGCTTTTGACTACTCCCTCCCCCAATCTGCCCTCCCTTCTATCACACCACCACCTTTTCTTATTCTCTTCCCCTCCCACTTTCTTGTAGGGTAAGATAGATTTCTACACACAATGGAGTGTGTATGTTATTCCATCTTTCAGCCAATTCTGATGAGAGTAAGGTTCAATCACTCCCCTTCACTTTCCCCCTCTCTGCTGCAAAATATTTTTCTTCATCTTTTATGTGAGATAATTTATACCATTCTACCCCTCAATTTCCATTTCTCTCTTATTCCTTATTTTATTTTTTTAGATATCACTCCTTCATATTCAACTCACAACTGTGCCATCTATCTACACACACACACACGCACACACACACGTATGTATATATTTCCTCTAACTGTCCTAATAGTGAGAAAGTTCGTATGAGTTATAATTATCATCTTTCCATGCAGGAATGCAAACAGTTTAAGTCCCTTATGATTACCTTATTAAACGCAACCAAGATTAGAAGGAAAGTAGAAAGCTGAGGAACAATTTTTATAGCAATATCTCTGTTAAAGGCTTCATTTCTAAAATATGTGGAGAACTGAGTCAAATTTATAAGAATACAAGTCATTCCCCAATTGATAAATGGTCAAACAAAATGAAAAGGCAGTTTTCAGAGAAAGAAATTAAAGATAACTATAATCATATGAAAAAATGCTCTATATCACTATTGATCAGAAGAATTAAATTAAAACAACTCTGAAGTATCACACCACACCTATCAGAATGGCTAACATAACAAAACAAGAAAATGATAAATGTTGGAGAAATGTGGAACAATTGGTATACTAATGGATTATTTGTGAGGTTGTGAACTGATAGAACCATTATGGAGAACAATTGGAACTATGCCCAAAGGGTGATAAAACTCTACACTCTTTAATCCAGCAATACAACTACAAGGTCTATATCCTGAAGAGATCAAAGAAAATTAGAAAAGGACCCAGATGTACAAAAATATTTCTAGAAGCTCTTTTTTGTGGTAGCAAAGAATTGGAAACTGTGGGGATGCTCATCAGTTGGGGAATGCCTGAACAAGTTGTGGTACATGAATATAATGGAATAGTATTGTTCCTTAAGAAATTATAAGCAAGTAGATTTAAGAAAAAAACTGGAAAAACTTATAGGAAATGATTCTGAATTAAATGAGCAGAACCAGGAGAACATTGTACACATGTGCAACATGAAAGAACTATGGAGTCTGAATGTATATCAAAGCATACTGTTTTCTGTATTTTTTTTTCTTGTGGTTTTTCATTTTGTTTCTGCTTCTTCTTTGCACCATGACTCATGTGGAAATATGGTTAATGTGATTGTACAGGTATAAGCTCCTACCAGATTGCATGCAATCTTTTTGGGGTCAGAGGAGAGGGAGGGAAAAATTTAGAACTCAAAATCTTATTAAAGCAAATAGTGAAAAACAAAAAATTAATTAATAAAAAAATGAATATCACCAAAATCTATATCATATATAACAGAAGATATTGGTACTAGTTTATAAACACTCAATGACACACCCTCTCTTTTGAAAAACTCTCTAACATGTAAAATTGTGAAGTTACATGTAATTTCAATTGCAATTGTTATTTTATGCTCTTTTGCTCAATCTCTGTAAGGGAATATACCTTCAAATTGTTTTGTTCAATTATTTATCTAGGTCTATGTATCATAACTTTTTTAAAGAAAGAAATCTATAAGAAGTTGTTATTTCTCCATGGACAAAAGAATTACAAGAGAAAAACTGTCACAGTGAGCAGACAATTACAAGATTTAGGACTAGAAGAGACCTTAGAGATACTGAATCCAAATCCTTCATTTTACAGAAGCTGAAAATGGGACATAGATCCATGAAGTTTCACAGCCAGAAGTCAAATAGGTATAATGCAATACAGTTGATATATAAAACATGGTCTTCTGACAACTCTTTGTGACTAAATTGAAATGCTAGGAAGACAAATCTAGTTGATCTTTTAGAATCTTTAACAAAGTAGTAAAAAGCTAGTCATGAAAGTTTGTACATGAAGTTGACTCTAAAGTCTTTTGAGTCAAAAGGGTCAGATTTATGATTGGCATGAATGAGCTATAATCAACATCACCCAAAGGACTAACCCCATTGATGAGCTCAGAGAATCACATATCAGCAGCCATCTAGACCATAAAGCTGCAAAGTGATAGACTTGTGATTATATTCTTGGTCAATTTTTATTTTTTATTTGTCCATTGAGTTATTACTTATTATAAACTGATTATGAGCAATGAACTGTGTATGAGAGAAATTTAAAAACACAGTCACTATCTAAGAGTATAATACTCAAGGAAAGCCAACTTCTTTTGACTCCAAGAACAGACTTCTATTCCCAGGAGTATTTTGTACTGAGACTGGAAAAAACCAACAAATGGAAAATAAGACCCAGAACATTCTACTTAATATGCATTATTACCTTTTTCTAAACAAAGTAAACAATTACAATATAAATTTAAAAGTCAGATTGATCAATTCAACTGCAATAATGTAGATAGAATATAGATTTATTCACTGAGCTCCTTTACTTTTTAGGTTCTATAATTTTAGGGAAAAGAGAGCAGGGTACCTCTGTCACACCAGAAGTGTAGGAAAGTTCATAGCCCTTTCAATTAAAAGTACCTAAGTGTCCTCCAAAATGTTCTGATAAAAAATGGTCCTGGATTTGGAATCACAAGATGATGATTTGAGCAGCACAGTTCCTGGCACACAGTAGGTACTTAATAAATGATTGATTGATCTGTGATTTGATAACTATGTGATATTGGACAATTCAATTAACCTCTCTGTACTTCAGTGTCATTTTTGATAAAGACATTCTAATGCCTTTTGTAGCTCTACATGTTCATTTTTATTTCTAGAAGTTATACTTCTCAATGCAGCTCAAACTTAAATGAGTTTTTTAGTTACTCTAATAACACTATTGATGAATTTTGAGCTTGAAGTAGAGAAGCCAAGTCAACACTTAATTAAGTATCTATAATGTGTTAGTCATTATGTTCTAACAATTAAGAATAAAAAGGCAAAAAAAAAAAAAACAGCCCGAAAAATGGTCCCTGCTTTCAAGTAGGTGACATTCGAACAGAGAAAACCAAATGTATACAACTATGTGCAAACAAAATATGTTACAAAATAAATTGGAGATTTTCAATTACAGGAAATCATTAGCATTAAGGGGGATCAAGAAAAACTTCTTGCAGAAGATGGAATTTTAGCTGAGACCTGAAGAATATCAGAGAAACCAGGAGACGGAGTGCAGAGGGAGAGAATTCCAGGCATGGAGAAGAGCCAGTGAAAATGCCAGATCAGGAAATAGAGTATATTTTGATAGGAATCATGAAGAGTCCAGTGTCACTGCTAAAATACAATGCTGGGTAAAATGAGTTCTAAGAAAACAAGAAAACTAGAAAGATAGGAAAGGCCACGTTTTACTTTTAATATCCCCATATATACATGAACATACATGCAGATATACATATACACATTATATAAGTATATATACATATATTACACAACACGTGCATAATACACAATTTATATACACACATATACAAATCTTCATATACATATGTACTTATATGTTTATGTACTTATATAATATATAATATTACATACTACATATTACATATATATATATATATAATTTCTATTTTTCCTCCAAGAGAAAAACTGCTGCTCAACTGTGTTTCATTTTCCTATATATGCAAAGGTAATTTCTTTTACCCATTCATCTCTATTATATTTCATCTCATTAGATTCTGTCCACTCTTTGAACCAGTTGGGGAACATTTGGATCCTACATCCTCTGAAGTATTGTCATATTGAAATGTTTGTTGAATGAATGAATGAATGAATGAATTCACTCTGAATCCTTTTGCATAAATCACATATCCCAATTCTAAATTTTCAATTTTCATCTGAAATAAATAAGCCAATCCTAAGTACTATGAATGTTTTCCTGCCAGATAAATGTATATGTGTTTGGCTCTCAAGAAGATTCTTCATTCTAGTGCCAAAAAATAACCATAATAGCTGACAGGAGAAGAAAGGTAAAGTAGCCTGGGGTTAAATACTTGACACATTAATCCACAGAATGAATAATCCACATTGAGATAATTGAGGTGCATTTAATTCTGGGACATTATTTTTCCTCACGTACCACACAATCAGGTTTAAACCCTCACTACACATGCTTTCAGTAATGACTGTCAGTTCATGGAAAGGGGAAAGAAAACCAGATTCTATTTCTAGGGACTAAATTGTCCCAGATCTCATCATCAACCAATATTTATCAAGTTCATGGTAAGACCAATTCCCTTCAGCTTTAGAAGAGAACCTTTTCTGTGTGGACACAGGGATAAAGGGCTGAGAAATGTGCTTTTGTCAGAGCTCCATGTATGTGGGGTGAGGAAGAAAATATAATACCACTATTACTTTTTTTCACCCTAGTATCATTAAGGTCTGGTCTATTTCCCAAGTAGAGTATCTCTTTTTATTTGACGCAGGTTCATTTATTTACATTTCACAGCCTAGTCATTTGACCCATCATATAGAGACCTTGAGGTTTACGAGGCACAGAGAACAATTAAGAACTCAAATGCCTTCAATGAATTAGAAACAAATTGAGCTTTTATAATCTACATTTATTGTTCATTATAGACTCTATTTATAAGTACAGTATCCATTTTAAACTGTATAACATTTACTCTACATTCTAAGTCTGTTATCATATGATTAAACAAAACAGTAATGCAAAGGAAATAAATAAATCTGTTTGATATATTAGAAAAGAATTCAAGGGTAATACCAACAGCCATACTCTCACCAACTGCATATAAAACTTTGAGTCTTGCTCCCTTTATAAGTTAGAGTAAAATAAGGAGTTTGTAGTCTCAATTGGGATGCCTATGCTCAATGAATCGAATTAATTTACATATATATGTAAATTAATTGGATATATATGTATATATACATATATATTTATATACTGATAAAGTCAACTGGATTGGAATTGGAAACCAATAAATAGGCAATCATATAGGTCAGGCTTTGTTGCATGATATCTTTATGGTCTCAGCATGGATAAAAGAAGAAGAGGGCTATACTCATATCATATAAATACTTTTTTATTAAACTTCAGGACTAGCCTCTTGGTAATTTTTATGTAATCATAGAATAGTCCTTTTGTTCCACTCATGATCAAGAAAAGAAAGATTAT
Organism: Pseudochirops corinnae; assembly: GCA_028646515.1. Classification (NCBI taxonomy): domain Eukaryota; kingdom Metazoa; phylum Chordata; class Mammalia; order Diprotodontia; family Pseudocheiridae; genus Pseudochirops; species Pseudochirops corinnae. Next base: position 5,297 of record JAQQSV010023345.1, read on the forward strand.
TTATTTTTTCATTTATATTTTGCAAGGCAATCTAAGATACTTGAGTGAAAGAACAGTGTATAGCAAATAGTATCTACTTGCCTCACAGTATTATTGTGAGAAAATAGCTTTGCGCTCAAGCCAATTTTCTTTTTCTATTGAATGTTCTACTTTGTACTATGTTAAATGTTGCCAGTTATATATGTGGGACATTATTGTTACCCACAAAATCTCTGTTGGGTCCTCAGAATATCCATCCATTCATGTGTTGGTGTTTACTTGTGATTTTCTTGATATACTGTAATGATAACGGAAATTTGAATATGTTCCCTGCCCCCTTAATAAGCCTAAGAGAATTTAAAGGTCTTCCTTGCCCCTAATAGGCTGAGTGTAATCACATGGAGCCTGTCGTGAGAAGAGTTTGCCGAAGGGTGGAGCAGAACCCACAGGAAGCTGGGAGTCAGAGAAATTAGAGCTGAAGGGAGTAGAGGATGCACCCAAGGAGACAGCTAGGCTTGTGAGTGTTTGTGGGAAGGCTACAGGTTGGTGTGGCTTCCTGCTGTGCTATGGTGTATGAATTTCTTTGTTACTATGATGGATTTGACTTTCTGGTGTTGGGATTTGATTTTCTGATGTCTGAATAAATGTTTTGCTTTTGTCTTCTATATGGAGAATTTGTTATATTTTGTGATTGAGAATTATGCCAGCATATTCACAATTGCCTTCAGTGCTGTGAATATTGTGTTGGTGCTACATATACATAACTTGTAATATGGAAATTCTCTCCATCAGAATGAATAGGCTACTTTTCAGTGTCTTCTATTAGGCCGAGAGCCCTGAGAGTTTTAATGTCTTGCCCATAGCTAATATTCATCAGAAATAGGACTCAGAGGCTGATTTTCTTAACCCCAAAGACAGCTTTCACTGTGCCATTACTGTTTAGTGTACTTCTACAATTTCTATTATTAAAAAGTAAAAACATGAAATATGATGGTTGCTCCTAAAATTTAAATTTTGTATTGTTTGTAAAATTAAGAGATATTTTTAAACTGTCATAAGTAGCTCCACCTTTGATTCAAGGCCACTATTTTTACTGCCAACCACTACCACTAATCTATGACTATGAGATGAAACAAAGTCACATCAACTTATTCTGTAATAAAGTATAAGTTCTTGGACACAAGATATTGTGCACATAGGTGAAATTTGAGAGCTCAAGTTAAGAGTAATAAGTGTTCCTTGGTGTTTGGCATAATTAGCCTGAGTGGATGAAACTGGTGGTTTGAATGGGTGTGCTAGTGGGCAAGTTAAAAAGTTTCACCACACACGAATCATATCATTTAAGTTCTATCAGTGCCAGTGGGTAATGAGTAGCATCTGCATACATGGGGAATATAAATGTTTACAGCAATCTTTACAAAATGAAAGGATAATTTCTTACCCTACTATAAAGACACACAAGGCATCCTCACACATCCTGAAGCAAATGTGAACATACATTTGAAACAATAAAAAAGACTAAGGTCATGGTTCCCCTGTCCCTTCTGGATAGAAGAATTGGCTCTGTTTTTATCGTATCTTTTTTTAATATGAAGAAAATTCAAAAGTGGCTTGGCTTGGCTTTAAAGTTGATTGTTTCTCTTTACTCTATCATCCCTAAACAACTTTCAAACAAAATACCAAGAAAAAAAGAAGAAAATATTGATGGTTTTCCTCTGTTCATATGATCTGAAAGAAAACTGTAACATATCCCTTTTGGGGACTAAACATGATAAGGAGAGAATTTAGTTACTATATCAAACTACAATTTTGGTGACAACGATTACATTGTATTTTGATGGATGGAATGCAAACACTTGAATCTGTCATTAAACTTGATGGCCACAGAAAAGGTTACAAACCCAAAAGCAGTTATATTAGTAATAGGTTAGAATAAGTGAGTCTGCCCTGAGGATATCATAAGTGCTTCATGACCATACTTAAGTAATTTTTCTTCATGTCTCATATCCCCTCAGAGACAGAACCTCAAGAGACATCTTGAGCCCCATTGCTCACAAATAAGAACCCAGTTCTTGGACTGGCTCCTCTGGGGTTTTAAGTAATATCCAGAACTGGACCAAGTAGTGCTCTGGATATTGCAGCCCTAAAAAGTAACCATGAATTGGGCTGTCCTTCCATGGGTTGTTTAAACTGTGAGTAATCCCCTGTGGCCAGAGCCAGAAATGAACACTCTTAAATCCCAATGCAGCAAAAATGTAGAATTCATCTTTCAAATACAAATCAAAATGAACTTAAAAATAGGAGTCCACTATTGAATCATTCTCTCATTAAGAACTCCAGTAGCTATCATTTTCTAGTGCAAAGATGATCATTCATTTACAGGCTATGTGACCTTTATAGACAACAGATTTCGTTATGCTTTCAAATGGTAATAAATACTCATGTGTGTCATATGCCCAGAGCTGTGAAAAGTTTTGTTGTTTTTTACCCCAATGAGCTTTATTTATTATATGAAAAACACATACAATGATATATTAGAGGCAGTTGGATAGAGCACTAGATTGTTGGCTAGACCTGGAGTAAGAATATCCGAATATAAATCTGACTTCAGACCTTGCTAGCTATGGGTCCTTGGGCAAGTCACTTAACTCCATCTACCCATTATCTCATTTGTAAAATGGGGGATAATAATAGGACCTATTCCACGTGGTTCTTGTGAGAGGGGGAAAAAAAAGATCTTTGTACAAACAATTTGCACAGTTTAAGGTACTATATTAACCATTATCATTAAGAATCATTTTAATAATAAAGTAATAATTATTTATTTTACTGACAGCAATAGATAGAGTCATGACACTAGAAAGCTGCTGCAATGTTCATATTATCAAGAATAAGCTGAAGTATATTAAGTTGATAGATATATTCCTGTCCTTAGAGATCTGCAAAGGAGGAATTTCTACAATCTCATTAACAAATACTACTTCTACTATTAGGCTTTTCTTTATAGACAACATCATGATGCAGTTCTCTTTCCTCTAGCTTTATTCCCAGGCAGACATTGTAAACAAATAATACGTAAATTAACTGAAGCTTAAGAAAAATATTAAATTAAAAAATGGAGGAGGTGGCTTTGCTTTACGAATTGTAGGCATCAAATCTAAAAGAGGAACATAGGGACAGTGATATGCCACAATATGTCCAAAACCATAAAATTAATATGAAAAAGGATCTCTATAAACTCTATTTTTTAATATTTCAATGTATTTATTTATTTATTTTCAGTTTGCAACATTTTTTTCCATAAGATTTTGAGTTAAAAATTTTTCTCCCCATCATTTCCCTACCCCCACCCCAAGAGAGCAAGCCTACTGAATACCCCTTCCCTCAATCTGTTCCCTCTTATATCCTTCCCCATTGCCTCCTAACTTTCTAATAGGATAAGATGGGCTTCTATACTCCAGTGCCTGTATGTCTTATTCCTCAATTGCATGTAAAAACAATTATTTAACATTTGTTTTTGAAACTTTGATTTCCAAGATTCTTTCCCTTCTTCCCTCCTCACCCACCCCTTACTGAGGAGGCAAGTGATTCAATATAGGTTGTACATATGTAGTTACCCAAAACATTTCCATAGTAGTTATATTGTGAAAGACTATCTTTCCCTCCTTCCTATCCTACCACCCACTTGTTCTATTTTCTCCTTCGACCTTGTCCCTTTTCAAAAGTGTTTGCTTCTAAATGTGCTGTCCCCAAATCTACCCTCCCTTCTACATCCCCGCTTTTTTCTCATCCCCCTAATTTCCTGTAGGGTAAGATACCCAACTGAGTGTTTATGTTATTCCCTCCTTAAGCAAAATTCAGTGACAAAAAGGTTGACCCATTCCCTTTCACCTTTTTGCTCTTTGCCTTCATTGTAACAATTTTCTCTCGTCTCTTTTATATAAGAAAATTTATGCTATTCTATCTCTGCCTTTCTCCTTCTCCCAATATATTCCTCTCTCATTTCTTAATTTTATGTTTTATATTCATTCCCTCATATTAAACTGATCCTGTGCCCTCTATGTATACATGTACACACATACACATACATTGACATATATATTTATACACACATACACCCTTCTATACACACATATGTGTACATATATACATACATATATATGTATATATATATATATACACACACACACACACACACACACACACACATACACATATATTAACTTCAACTATCCTCAAACTGAGAAAAATCTCTTGAGTTACGATTATCATTTTTTCCATGTAGGAATGCAAATAGCTCAACTTTAATAAAATCCTGATGATTTCTTTTCCCTGTTTACATTCTCATGCTTCTCTTGCTTCTTGTATTTGAAAGCCAAATATTCTTTTCAGCTCTGATTTTTTCATCAAGAAAGCTTGAAAACCCTCTATTTCATTGTATGACCATATTTTCCCCGAAGCATTATACTCAATTTTGCTGGGTTGGTGATTCTTAGTTTCAATCCTAGTTCCTTTAACCTCTAGAATATCATATTCCAAGCCCTTCAATCCCTTAATGTAGAAGCTACTAGATCTTTTGTTATCCTGATTGTGCTTCGACAATACTCAAATTGTTTCTTCCTGACTTCTTGCAATATTTTCTCCTTGACCTGGGAACACTGGAATTTGGTTATAATATTCCTAGGAGTTTTCTTTTTGGGATCTTTATCAAGAGGTGATTGATGAATTCTTTCAAATTCTATTTTGCCCCCTGGTTCTAGAATACCAGGTCAATTTTTCTCAATAATTTCTTTTTTTTTTTGAATTAAAACTTTTATTTATTAAAGTTTACATCATTCATTTCCACGAAATTTTGAGTTACAAATTTTCTACCCATCTTTCCCCTACTGACCGCCCCAAAACAGCCATCCCATTGTATAACCCCTCCCCCAATCTATTCTTTCCTATGTCTCCCCCCCTCACCCCTCTGATTTTCCGGTAGGTCAGGATGTATCTCCCTACCATATTGCCTGTGTATCTCAAGTTCCAGTTGGATGTAGCTAATAACAATAATTATAATTATATATATATATATATATATATATATTTTAACATTCAATTATAGAACTTTAAATTCT
>JAQQSV010023346.1:0-10392 GCA_028646515.1 Pseudochirops corinnae
CCTGAACTAGGTAAATGATATGTTTGATTAAAGTGAGATTGTTAACCCATTTTGAGTTGCTTTCCTTTAGAAAAGCAGATCTAAGAACCTGTGCTAGTAGCCACCCTAGGTATGCTAGGGTGCTTGCTGTTACATAAACAAATTCTAACATGGAGTAAAATGTACTATTAGTAATCATAACTGTGAATGGGAATGGGATGAACTCATCCATAAAACAGAAGTGGATAGCAGAATGGATTAGACACCAAATCAAACAATATATTGTCTACAAAACACACACACACACACACACACACACACACACACACGAGAGACACAAACAGAGTTAAAATAATAGGCTGGAGCAGAATCTATCATGCTTCAGCTACCCTAAAAAAGATAGGGGTAGCAATCATGTTTTCAAACAAAGTAAAAGCAAAGATAGTCCTAATTAAATAAGATAAGCAAGGAAGCTACTTCCTGTTAAAAGGCATTAAAGACAATGAAGTAACAGCAATATTAAACATATATAAACCAAATGGCAGGACATTCAAATTCTTAAAGGAAAAGTCAAACGAATTATAGGAGGGAATAGACAATAAAACTATACCAATGTGGGACCTCAGCTTTCCCCTTTCAGTGCTCAATAAATTTGACCATAAAATAAAGAAGTTAAAATACAATACCCATGCTTTTTTCTTCTTTAAATCTGGCTTTGTTCAAGAATTTAAAAATTTTTTTTATTTTTAATTTTTGGAATTTAACTTAGGAAAAATAGAAGCATTTCCATAACATAGCTTAATGATAAAAAAGATAATTGTGCATGAAACTGCAAATCTATAAGTTATGAACAACTTGCTATTCCTTTTAAATATGTAATAAAGCTCCATAAATTTCTTTTTTTCCCTTCCTCCCCACCCACCCTAGAGGTTACCATTACCTCTACACACATACATAAAATCATTCAATCTATACTTCTATTTATCTCTTTTTCCTCGGGATATAAATAGCATCTTCCTTCATAGATCCTTTGTCGTTAATTTGGATATTTATAATAGTCAAAATGACTTAGTCACTCAAAGTTGTTCTTGAAACCATATTTCTATTACTGTATACAATATTCACTTGATCCTGCTCATTTTAGTCTTCATTATTTCTGCAAGTCTATTCGTGTTTTTCTACAATCAATAAGCACATCATTTCTCATAGCACAGTAGTATTCCATCACAATCACAAACCACAACTTGTTCAGCCATTCCCCAATTGAAAAGCATCCCTGAAATTCCCAGTTCTTTGTCACCATAAAGTAAGCTGCTATATACATTTTTGAACATGTAGGTTCTTGCCCTCATATTGCTGGGTTAAAAGGTACAGTCAATTTATAAGTCTTTGGGCATGATTCCAGATTACTCTCCAAAATGGCTGAATCAGCACACAATTCCACCAAAAATGATTTAGTGTCCCAATTTTTCCACTTCCCTTCCAACATTTATCCCTTTCCCTTTTGATCATTTCAGCCAATCTGATAGATGTAAAACGATATTTCAAGGTTATATTAATTTACATTTCTCCAATCAATAATTGTTTTGAGTATTTTATCATGACTATAAATTGTTTTGATTTCTTTATCTAAATACTGCCTATTTATATTATTTGAGCATTTGTTAATCAGGGAATGACTCATATTCTAATATATGTATCTATGACAATATTACTGTTAAAAAAAAATTGGGGTGCAGAGCCAAGATGGGAGAGTAAAAGCAGGAACTTGCCTAAGCTCCTACTCCAACCACCTCCAATACCTGTAAAAAATTACTCTAAAAAAATTTTAGAGCTACATAACCCACAAAGTGACAGAAAGAAACAAATCTCCCACTGAAGGCAGAGGGACAGGTTGGCAGGAAGGGTTTATAGCTGGGAGTCATGCTGGCTCAGACCCAAGGTGGCCCTGACCAGAGACCCAGACTGGCAGGAGCAGACTCCAAGAGAATGAATCACTGGCAGTAGCAGTGGTTTCCAGACTTCTCAACCCATCAACACCAAAAAGAAAGTAAAAGGTCAGTAAGAAACTCTATTGGAAATAGGTGAGAGAAAAGCTCTCTCTGGAACCTGCCAGGTTCTCACCAGGGTAAGAGATGGTAAGTGGTGGCACAGTGGCTGTAGCTGCTGTTGCCTGGCTGCCTCCAGAGCTCCTGGTCTGCAGATCATAGGCGCCAAGAGACAATTAAGAGAGTAAACACTCTTGCACTGACCTGGTTGGATCTGGGTCATAGTCTTGAGTGGTAGTCCTGGGGTAAGGAACACCAGTGTGCCAGAGCTTGTGGTGGCTATAGAGAGGGCACCCTCCTTGTAGTTCTGACAACATCTCTGACAATTGTGAAAACCCCAGCAATTTGGGACACAGCCCTCTTCACTCTGGAAGCAGAATTCTACCATGGCAAAGAGGTCAAAAGTCAAGTAATTGGCTGGCAAGATAAACAAACAGAAGAAGCTCAGTCACACCATGGGGGGACAAACAGGATCAAAACATGGAACCAAAAGAAGACAACGAAGTCAAAACTCCTGCTTCAAAAGCTTCCAAGAAAAATATGAACTGGTTACAGACCATGGAGGAGTTCAAGAAGGAGTTTGAAAATCAAGTAAGAGAAGTGGAGGAAAAATTGGGAAAAGAAATGAGAATGATACAAGAAAATCATGAAAAATGAGTCAACAGTCTGACTGAAGAAAATAACACCTTATAAAAGAGACTAACTCAAATGGCAAAAGAGGCCCAAAAAGCCAATGAGGAGAAGAATGCCTTAAAAAGTCAAAACTTGCCAGATGGAAAAGGAATTTCAAAAACTCACTGAAGAGAATAATTCCTTCAAAATTAGATTGGAGCAAATAGAAGCTAATGATTTCATGAGAAATCAAGATATATAAAATAGATCCAAACAAATGAAAAAATGGAAAGTAATGTGAAATATCTCATTGGAAAAACCACTGACCTGGAAAATAGATCCAGGAGAGACAATTTAAAAATTATTGGACTGCCTGAAAGCCATGATCCAAAAAAGAACCTAGAAATCATCCTTCAAGAAATTTTCAAGGAAAGTTGCCCTGATATTCTAGAACCAGAAGGTAAAAGAGAAACGGAAAGAATTCACTGATCTCCTCTTGAAAAAGATCCCAAAAAGAAAAAAAAAAACTCAGAAAGTATAGGAGTTAAAGTATCCTTTTTAAAAATTTATGAGTGTATCTATCTAAAATCAAGAGCAATCATTAAGGATTAACTTGAAGTGAATCCTTCCCAGTAAGATCAGGGGTATAGTAAGAATGTCGATTATCATCACCATTATCCAAAATTGTATTAGGAATGCTAGATATACCAATAGAACAAGAAAAAGAAATTGAGAGAATAGAAATAGGCAATAAGGAAACAAAGCTATCACTCTTTGAAGATGATATGATAGCTAGCGAACTCTAGAGAATCAACTAAAAAGCAAATTAAAATAATTTAAAACTTACAAAATTACATTATAGAAAATAAATGCACATAAATTATAACCATTTCTCTCTACTACCAATAAAACCCAGCAGGAAGAAACAGAAAGAAAATTTCATCTAAAATAAATATAGACAATATAAAATCCTTAGGAATCTACCTCTGAAGACAAACCCAAAGACTAATACAATTACAAAACACTTTTTCACACAAAAAGAGATATATCTACATAAGTGGAGAAATATTAATTATTCATGGGTAGGTCAAGTTAATATAATAAAAATAATGATTCTACCTAAGTTAATTTACTTATTCAGTTCAATATCAAACTACCAAAAAATTAGTTTATAGAGCTAGAAAAAAATAATAATAAAATTCATTTTGAAGAACAAAGGAACATCAAGGGAATCAATAATTAACAAAAAAACAAAACAAAACAAAACAATGGAAGCACCCTAGCATTATGTGATTTTTAACTATAATGCAGAATGGTAATCATTTTTTTTTTAAATCTGGTACTGTGGAATAGTTTGGATACACAATACAGAGTAACAAATAACTCCAGTAATCTAATGTTTAATAAATCCAAAAATCAAAGCTTTGGAGGTAGAATCCACGAATTGACAAAATTTCTGGGAAAAATGGAAAGCAGATTAGAAAGAAAATAGTCATCGACCAACTTAAGGTCAAAATGGATAAATGATTTAGACAAAAAGGGCAATATCTTAAGTAAATTAGGGAAGCATGGGGAAAATGCAACTGTTAGATCTATGGGTAAGAGCAGAGTTTTCTACCCAACAAGAGATTTAGAGGGTCAAAGGTAGTAAAAGGAATAATTTTGATTACATGAAATTTTTAAAAAATGCATAAATTACTACAGTCAAAATTAGAATGAAAGTAGAAAACTTCACAGAGGGTGAGGACATTTACAGCAAGTTTCTCGGCTGAAGGCTTCATTTTTTCAAATATATAGGGAACTGAATCAAACTTATAAAAGCGAGATCCATTCCCCAATTGATAAATGGTCAAAGAATACAAACAGGTGGCTTTTAGAAGAAATTAAAGATATCAATATTCACACGGACAACTGCTCTAAATCACTACTAATTAGAGAAGTTCAAGTTAATGCAACTAAAAGATATCACCTCATACCTATCAGATTGGCTAACATGACAGAAAAGGAAAAAGACAAATGCTAGAAGAGATGTGAAAATATTGGGACACTAATGTACTATGAGTGGAGTTGTAAACTAGTCCAACCATTCTAGAGAACAATTTGGAAATATGCCCAAAGGACTTATAAAACTGTGCATACCCTTTGACTCAGCAATACCACTTTTAGGCCTGTATCCCAACAGCATCAAAGAAAAGGAGAAAGGACCTATTTGTATAAAAATATTTACATCAGCTATTTTTGCAGAGGCAAAAAATTATAAATCAAGGCAATGACTATCAACTGAAGAATGGTTGAACAAGTTGTGATAAATGGTTGTGATGGTAAACTCTTGTGCTACAAAAAATGAGGGAAATGGTTTCAGAAAAACTTGAGAAGATTTATATGAACTCATTGTGAGGTTCAAAATTGTCCAATCTACAAGAAAACTCACTGAGGTAGACCTCCAATCCAATAGCACTTTATTAAAGGATCCATGACTTCCTCTAATGAAGTGGAAATCAGATCTTCTTCACAATATGAGATGCCTCCTTTTTCTGTGGATTTTTAGGGAGATACTGAGATACTCAGGAGAGGCTTAATAAAACACAGAATTTCATTTGTTGATAGACCTCACTCTTGCAGACCAAAAATAATGTATTGGCCAAAAAAAATGATGTATCAGCAGAGGCAGTCACATGTTGGGTAAGTATAGGACATATTGCTGACCAAGTAGTCATAAAATGGTCACCTGCTCACATTGGGCAAGAGAGGGTGGTTTAGAGGCACAAAAATAAGGTGGGGGACTTTCCATGTCACATTAGGACATCCCACTCATGTAAAGTTTGTTCATCAGCATTCTTGTGGTTAGGCAAGTGAACTTCATAACTGGTATACAAGTGGTGAACAGTAGATTAAAGTTTGAGACCTTCTATAAGAATTTAATTATTTATCCCTATATGATTTATGTAAAATATGTATTAGTACATGTTTATTATTGTACTATTTTAAGACAAATGACAATGCAAATCACTAATAATTGCTAATAAACATTACTTCCTTATGGAATCACACTGAATTGATTAATACTGATAGGAATAGAATAGGCGTCCACAGGAATAATTTCTCATACATTCATAGTGAAGTGAGCAGAACCAAGAGTACATCATATACAGTAACAGCAATGTTGTAAAGATGATCAACTGTGAAAGAGCTTAATTACTCTGATCCAGACAATGATCCAAGACAATTCCAAAAGACCCATGACAAAAAAAAAATTGGTATCCCCCTCCAGAGAGAGAGAACTGATGAACTCTGAATGAAGATTGAAGCCTTTTTTTTTTTTTTTTTGCTTTATTTTTTGGTCTGCATTTTCTTTTGTGACATGACTAATATGGGAATATATTTACATGACTTCACATGTATAATCAATATCAAGTTGCATGCCTTCTTAAGAATGGAAGAAAGGCTAAGAGGAGAGAAGAAACAATTTGGAACTCAAAATTTAAACAAATGAATATGTTAAAAATTTGCATGATTGTGATATAGTTAATAAAATAAATAATAATGTATTGAAAAAATATAAGGTTTAATGCTTTACAGATGAGTTTTTCTTTGATCATAAAGATAAAAAGGAGCCAAGGAGCTCACTGAATAGGGGAGTGCCATGGTCATAATTATATTTTGCAGACATTACCTTGGCAGCTGAGTGGACAAGGGATTGAAGTAGGGAAAGCCTTAATTAAGAGAGAATAGTAGAAGGGTATTGCAATAGTATGGGCAAGAGGTGACAAAGCCTTACACCTGATAGCTGTGTGAATGCTGAGAAGACACATAGGAATGTTTTGTGGTAATAGATATGATGCTGTTTGGCAACAGACTGAATATATTGGCTAGTAAATATATTGGGTAAAATGAGACATAAAAGAAGACATCAAGATTGTGAGTCTGGGTGACTTCAAGGATGGTGGTATTCTTAATGATAATAGAAATGTTGGGAAAAGGAAAGGGTTGTGGGGGGAGTGAAGAATAATGAATTTGAATATGTTGATTTTGAGATGCTTATAGTGATTCTAATTCAAGATGTTAAAAGGAAGCAGGAGATAGATATGATTAGTGGAGCTCAGAAAAGAGGTTGGATTGTGTAAATAAATCTTCTTAGAAATGATAACCAAACCCAATGTGAAGTCATGTGATTAGCAAGTGACATAGTATAGAGAAAAAAGAGGAGATCCAGAACAGAGTCTTGATAGTTATTTTGTGTGACCTGAATGAGGATTTAGCAAAGGAATAAAAATCTAGAGAGGGGAGAGCATCAAGAAATAGAGGGTGCTCTCTGAGACTCTATTCTGGCTGGTTCCCATTCCTATAATGCCCTATCTCTTCACCATCTTCTGCTCATTTACATCTATGCTTCCTTTCAAGACACAATTTAAAAGTCACATCCTAAAAGAATCCTTCTAGGTCTCTGCAGACACTTAAGCCTTCTCCATAGAAGTTAGCTCCCTTCTACTCTTTGTGTGGGCATATCCATTTATTTATATATTTATTTACATATAGTCTCCCATAGTAACATGTAAGCCCCTTGAGAGAAGAGATTATTTTATGCTTTTACCTTTCTTTGAATCCCCAGAGTTTAACAAAGTGCCTGACACATAGTAAATGTCTAATAAATTCTTATTGATTGATTCTAGGCTGCTTTACTTGCCTTTGGTATTCAAAAACTCAGTGAAGAGAGAGAAGACAAGAAATACTGAAGCAAAAGTAACTGTGATGTGACAAGGGAGTTTAGATTTCTTTTTTATGAAGAACAAGGTATGACAGCCATATCTCTCATTGTGTCTAAAAGACGATGCTCTATTGGGACCCAGGTATTAGACAGCTTCCTGATAATTGGTTCATGGCTGTCAGAAACAAAAAATAGTGGCCACACCAATGGGTGATTCCACGAGTGTATCAAGTTCTGTGATGTTCTCCTAATCAGAAAAAAAGAAGTTGTTTTCATATTCACTTTTCTACTTCACTTAACTCCCCCCTTCTTTACTAATCTTTGAATATCACAGCTACTTTGGCAAGGTATTTTACATATGCTGAACAGTTCTCATTAACCATTCTAACAGTTCCCAGAAGGTTTCTCTGGACCTTACTTCTTACAAATTTCTTAAAGGGGTCATGATATTTTCTCTCTTCTAGATTTTTTAAAAATTGAATTTAAATATAAAGAAATAATGCCATTTAAATATATGTAGATACTCGTTTATAGTGAATATTGTAGAATGCAAAATAGGATCCCATGACAGTCAATAAATAAAAAGGTATAAAAATTAAATTAGAATTTTGCATGAAAAAAGGACATGAAATTCTCAGTCATAGGTGTCTATGAAATATATCAAATTTTTTCTCTCAAAATATTGAGAATTCATGTTTGTAATATTATTAACTGCAAATATTCCCTCAATAACTTTTTTCAACCCAAACTATTAATAGGTTTGCAACATGTCCTCCAAAAAAAGGACACAGCTTCCTCTATGCATATATTCATTGCCAAACATTTGTACATACAATCGACAAAAATCAGATTTCTAATCAGAAACTCTGACAATTTTAATCAGTGGACTAAGAATGTCACTGGAATATGTGATCTTATTACTGAAGATACACTCACAAGTTCAAGGCAAGTTATGGTTGCTTGAAGTAATTTTGAATTAACAAGGAGTATGACAGGACTTCTTTTTATAGGTTTGGAATTTGGAGTGAGGAGGTAAGGGAAGAAAGCTAGCATTATTAGCTAAATTTTAAGAAGATAAGTCAAATGTCCAGTTATTCCAGGCTAGTTGAATATCCAATCCCTTTGCTTCCTGAATTTAGAGCGTTTTTATAATAAATGAGAATCCTATTCTGGTTGCAGTTTTTCTAAAAAAACTGTCTCCCTGTTCCCCATCTCTTATCAACATAAATTATCATTACTCTCTAACACAGACTCTCTAATACAAGCCAAACAAATTTGCCAGCCATCCACAGTACATGACTTTCTCTTTCTCACCTTGTTTCCTAAATGTTCTCCCCTAACTAATCAATTCTGCCGTAAAATTAATCCCATTTAGAATGCCTACCATTTTGAAACGTATTTGGCTCTGATCGCTCCTTAACTCAGCATTCCCCAAGCAGTCATATATTAGTTTGCATTTTATTTATATTTATTTATACAGAGATTTGTTATTTCCATAGGTGTTGACTTCACCTTTTTGGTGAGTTCTCTGAGGGCACGACTTCAATTTCTATTTCTTTTTTTGTTACTGTCCTTCAACCCAAGCTTGGGATGACTAACACTGTGCTCAGCTCACACAACATGCTCAATAAGTAAGGAATCTTGATGTGTTATCTATCTTATTAAGATGAGAATCAATTAATCATCTTCTAATTGTCTAGTACCAACCACATGCCAAGAATGTTTAAGACTTTTTGTGTGAGTTCTTGGGATCTCTGATAAGAGATCTGAAAAGAAAGAGAAGTGACTAAGGAAACTGAAACTACTGGCTATATAATCACAAAGAAATTCAGGTTCAGTCACCCTTAGGAACTGGGCAGAATCATTCTAGCTAAGGAATAAAAAGGAGGAAGGAAATTTTGGTCACTTAAATGATATAAGATAAATAGAACTTTCAAGTCTCTTAAAATTGTGAATATGTATGTTTGTAATATCAATCTGGAAATCCCCACAATATCATTTTAATGATAACAATAGGCAGCAGGATGAGCTGGCAACATAGAGAGTTGGATTTGGAGACATGAAGACTTGGATTTAAGTCTCATTTCTGACACCAGATGTGTGACCTTCCAAGTCACTCAGGTTCTCAGTGCTAGTTCCCTAAGTCTAGAAGACAAAGAGAAAATGTCCACCTGAATTAGTAAAAGAAGTTTCCTTATCCAGGAATGTCTTATAACCATGAAATCATAGGTCTAGTACTTATCCCCAATCATAATCATCATGATTAGTAGTAGTAGTAGTAGTAGTAGTAGTAGTAGTAGTAGTAGTAGCTAGCTGAATAAGCTACTCGAATAATAACGTTATTATAACAGTAAATATATATATATATGTATATAGCTTGAAACTTTTTCCTTCTATCAGCAAACTAAATTAAACTAAAAAACATATGAAGGAAGACACTGCTGCCAGAGAAAGGACTGATAAACTGATGTATAGAATGGCATGTGTGTATGTGTGTGTATGTATAATATATTATGCATATATGCATATATATACATACATACATACATATACACATACAGACACATATTTGTGTCAAATGGTAGCCATCTCTAGGGTGGGGAAGAGGGAAGAAAAAAGGAGGAAAATTACATGATAAATTTGTTATATATTTAGAAGGAAAAGCAAGTTGGACATAATAGATTTGTAGTTTCTTGTGTAGTCATCTTTTTATATTCTACCATGTGCATCAGCAAGCACCCTAGCATACCCAGGATGGCTGCTAGCACAGGTTCTTAGATCTGCTTTTCTAAGAAAAGCAACTCAAAATGGGTTAACAGTTTCACTTTAATCAATCAAACAAATATCATTTACCTAGTTCAGGGGAAAAAGTCAGCACCCTGAACTTCAGAGAATGCAAACACAAGTTATAAGCACAAATTACAAGCAGACAGAGAAACAGATCAGCAGACGGCTTCCAGCGTCTGATCATTCCATCAGTTACCTAGTCAGTTACCAGAGAGGGAAGCACCAACATCTGGGTTTTTCACAGCCGGGGGGCTCAACGGC
>JAQQSV010023347.1:0-10392 GCA_028646515.1 Pseudochirops corinnae
GGACAATTTTTAACATTCTTTTTTTTTAAATAAAGTTTTGAGTTCCAAATTTTCTCCCTTCCTTGACCCCTCCCTACAATGGTAAGCAATTGATATAGGTTATATATGTGCAATCATGCAAAACATATTTCCATATTAGTCATGTTGTGAAAGAAGAAAGAGAAGAGGGGAAAAAACAAAAAAATAAAGTAAAAATTGTCTGCTTCAACTTGAAAATAAAATAAAATAAAATAAAATGAAGGCATTGGATGCCAAAGGGAACCTAATTCTAATTCTATGATCCAGTGCCTTCAGTACAGATCACAGCAGCCCCTCACTCACACTGTTTGTTTACATTGGAAACATTCTGCAGGGACAGATTTTCAACAGTCATTCAACTTCAAACACATCCCAGGGCTCGTTTCCAGGCTCTGGCATCTGTTGTTTGCTTGCTTTGGTTTCCAGTTGTTCTTTTGCTCTTCTGTGCTCAGTGTAGATGAAAGAGGACAGTTTGGGGTTAGAAGTCCTGGCTTTGCTTCTGTCTGTGAACTCTCAGATACATAGATAGTCACTTAAACCTCCCCCCACCTCAGTTCCCTCATTTGAAAAATGAGGCGTTTGGACTCTGTCTTCTACAGCTACATATCCTGTCTTTTGGAAATGTCTACTCACTTTTGGTGACACTGTAGCTCTATGAGTACAAAGGAAGACTACTACCTCTCTCTTTATTACAGAGATGGGGGGCAATGGGTGCTGAACACTGCATGTCTCATCAGACTAGGATGATGAATTAGATTCGCAGAACTGCATTTTCCTTTGTCTTTTTAAAACCTTTTTGTTATGGGGGAGTCTTTCGGGGTGGGGTATATTTGGAAATGAAGGTGATATAAAGATAGCATTGGTACACACTTTTTTTGGAGAGAAGAGAATACTGGTCTCATTCCTTTTACTACAAGAATCAGCTATTGCCTGCTGTGAAGAAACAAGTATGACTCCCATTTTTGTGGTGATTTCGAGTACCAAGTCCTTTCACCACAAGAACCCTCGAAGGTCATAGTATAACACTTGCACATTTTGCAGATCAGGAAATTGAAGCTTAGAGGAGTTTTAGTGACTTCCCCATGGGCACGTGGTCCATGTTGGAGCCAGGGTTTGGGGTCACATTTAACATTTAACTTTTTAAAAAAAAATATGTTATGTTTTATTAATCGGCATGTTTTATAACAGGCTTTTCCTTACATCCAGAGAACACTAATGATGGGGGTTTGGGTCGCTGAAAGATCCTTGATCACCTTTGCCGTTGTCCCTGGGCTGTTTATATGTTGGGAGGTCCAATTGAGCAAATACACCGTGTGGAAGAGTTTATATGATACTGCTCATAGACCCAGGATTATTTACCCTGGGCCATTAAGGCCTTATGACCCAACTCTTGTATAAAAACGTTTTTCTTAGACTGTGGGGTCCTTATTGCACTTTTATAATGTTTGTCAAACCCAGGCTTGTACCGCAGATATTTACATAAGTGTCTTAGTTCAATTTGTTGTTGCTCAATGTTCGCAGTTGTCTGACTGACCCCATTTGGGTTTTCTTGGCAAAGATACTGCAGGGGTTTGCCATTTCCTTCTCCAGCTCATTTTACAGATGAGGAAACAGAGGCAAACATAGTTAAGTGGCTTGCCCAGGGTCACACAGCTAGTAAGTGTCTGAGGCCAGATTTGAACTCATGAAGATGAGTCTTCCTCACTCCAGCCTGTGCACTCTGTGCACTATGGCGCTGCCTAGCTGCACTCTTAATTGCCTTGCTAAGTTGTAAATTGCTTAAGACAAGCCACTCTGTTTTCCATCAGCAGCTGAGAATGCCATGCCTTTATGGGTATTCTCTGGGGGCTGCTACCCTTCCTGCCACCTTTTCAGCTTTCTTTTATGTCTTCTCTTCCCTCATCAGATTATATACTCCTTTAGGACAATTTCTTTTTCTTATTTGTATCTCCAATATTTAGCACAGTCCTCATACATAGTAGGTACTTAATAAATGTTTATTGAATTAAATTGAAAAGTGATTGTGTCTTATAAATATCATAGAATTTGAGTCAGAAGGGACCTTGGACGCCAGACAGGCCTGGTTTTTGCTCACTAGGTCCTGAATTCGTTCAAGCAAATCTTTCTAAGTTTCTCTGAATTCTTCATGATCAAGTCAGATCAACAAGCATTTATTAGTCATAAGTTCTTACAATGAAATTGTTGAGGTTCAGGGGCATCCCAAAATGTTAGGGTGCAAGGTTGTCTTGAAAGAATTCAATGAGGTTGTCTCCAAATCAAGTATAAGCATTTATTCTGGGTAACACAATACACCAAACAGGCTCCTCATCAGTGTAGGTAGCTTAAGGTAGACCCCAATTTAAGGGGGGGCAGTTCCTCAAGGGAGATGCTCCCCCCCCAAAGGAAAGGGCTGATTCAGAGAGACACTCATTAGCTAGGAGAAGCTAGGGATTCTTATAGAGGAAAACCTGCCATGGGAAAGGAGATGAGGTAACCAGGGACATGTAGGCAAGTACAGGGGTAGTTTACAGTTTTATGAATATCTAGGCACAACATTATTTCACTGTTTAGCCCCTTTGTCCTTCGAAGGGGCCCTGGTTAGTTTGGGTATTTCATTGACCAGTCTACTTGAATCTCATTATCTTACTGACCAGTCTATTTGAATTTTATTGTCTCCTGAAGTGGCTTTAAGTGGCACTTGAGGTGATGGTCTTCTCATTGACTGGTCTATTTGAATCTCCTCATCTCCCCCCACAAGAAGTAGGTACCCAAATTCATTTGGGAAAGAAGGGCGAGTCATGCATCCTTCATAAAATAATATTCCATTGTATTCACGTACCCCAATTTGTTCAGCCATTCCCTAATTGATGGGCAATCACTTTGTTCCCAGTTCTTTACTAGTATAGAAAGTGCTGCTGTAAATATCTTTGTATATATGAAATATTTGCTTCTGTTTTTTATCTCCTTAGGGTACTTGTTTAGGAGATGTATGCTCAGGCCAAAATATATATATGCAAGTTAGTGACTTTTTAGTATAATTCCAAATTTTTTTCCAGAATGAATGCTAATTCAAAATTCTACCAATAATGCATTGTCCCACCATTTTCCATGAATACACTCCCATACGTGCCTCTGGAATGTAATATCAAACTTTTATGAACATATATGAAGGATTAAAAATTATAGAACCAAAAAAATTCCTAGATAAAAATTACAATCACATATGTATATTTGGGAAAGGGAACTATATTGCTTTATAACTAGATTTTGTTAAAGCCTTCAGTAGTGCACAACATTTAGTAGTGTACCAAGAAATACCGGGTGCTAGCCAAGCAAATTAAGTAAAGACCCTCAGAGTTAGACTTAAATTGGATTTTATGAATTTTGTTGACTCATCTCCAAATGTTGACATATTTTTGCAAGCTCTTTGGTAAATTGTCACTGTTATAAAATGGTGAATCAAGTTTTAAAAATTTCAAATAGCTCTCTAAAGAGACAAGCTTTTCCTTCCAAAATATACCCTGCCATCCTAGAAACTGATGAAATCGCTTTGCTTATTGGACATTTCTGGCAAGGTAACAAGGACATTTTTTCATTAAGCAGCTAAGAATAAAAGGGGAAAAAAAAAATCCCCATTCTTAGGGAAAAATAAAATTCTCCTTCATTCTCATCCAGAGGACATCCAGGATACTGAAGGACCTTGAGTCATAACCTATAAGGATCATATAAGAATTGAGGCCCAAAATGACTGAGACCTGGGAAAGACCCTACCTTAAAAAGGCTATCAGTCTCCCACTGTACCTAGGGCCATAACAAGTCGTCCTGACCTATGTCTTACCATACTCAATGACTCTGGAAGTGAGAGTGAGACTGCTGATGAGGCACAGCTCTGCCTTACTTCAGTCCTATTCACTTTCAAGTCAAGACATCACCCTCCTGATATCATTGGTCCTCTTCAAGAATGAAGGACAAGCAACAACAAAAAGGATCAGATAAAGAAACTTGGGATGTTCAGGCAGATGAAGAGAAGGAAGACTCAGAGAGTACATGACAACTATGTTCAAGCATTTGAGGGACTACAATGCAGAAGACTGATTCTTGTTCTGTTTGGTCCTAGAGGGCAGAAACCCCGTGTGGTGGATGGACGTTACAAGGGGAAAATTTAGGCTTGATATCCTAATGATTAGACCTATACAAAAGTGAACTGAAATGGTAGTTTCACCTCACTAGAGTTCTTTAAGAGGAACTATCTATTTGTCAATTTTGATAGAGTGGGGGACTCTTTTTCTGGTATAGGCTCATTCCATCTAAGATGCTATGATTCTGTAATTCTTCTAGCTTAGTGCCTTTTTGCATCAAACAGTACAAAAAGCAAGTGTTTAGACTTGACTTTCATATATCATTAACTTCTGCAAAACAAAGAAGTTGAGAGAGGATGAGTCAGTCAAGATGTTGACCATGAAGAGGCTGTTGGGATTTCAAGACTATGACAAGTGAACTAGAATGAGGGGCTCCTACATTTCTGGATCTCCTCCCCTGTAGGTATTGGTTAAACCAGGTCTTGAAAAAGCCCATTAAGATTCAAATGGAGTTACCTGACAGTACCTTAAATCCAAATCACTCTGGCTCTCACAGATTTACCACTAAGTCCCAGCTCAAGCCTCTGTTGGTCATTGTTTGGGTTTTATTGCCTTAGAGTGAGTGTAAATAGCAGTTGTTTCAGTTCTGGTGAGAAATCCTGAGCCTCTTCCCCTTCCAAATTTAAATTTTTCTTTGTTGGAATAGGCAAATGAAGCCATCTTTTACTTCATTTCTTACCCAACAACTGAGACCTGGGAAACTGAGTCCTTACAAGGAATACAAATTTTTTGAAACAGAGTTCTGGAAATTAGGCATCAATAAAACCACTGGGATTCAAATGGAACTACTTGACTTGTCTTTAATCCAAATTACTCTGGCTTTCACTGATTGGTCAATAATGGGCTCAACTCAAGCTTCAGTTGGTCATAGTTTGGGTTTTGTTGCCTTAGAGTGAATATAAATAACAATTGTTTCTGCTCTGGTGAGAAACTCTGAGGGTCTTCCCCTCCTAGATTTTTTTTTAGTAGATACAAGAGGCCATTTTTTGCCTCATTTCTTACCTCGTCCCAATCACTGAATGGGTGTTGCCTTAGACAAACCAAGACCTGAGAAAGACCTTAGCTTAAAAAGGTCAGGGTCTGTCACTACATCTGGATGCATCTCCAGTCATCTTCATCAATGTCTTGCCACTGGACTCAGACAGCTCCTGAGGAGAGAGTGAGGCTTGTGACCCCTGCCTCACATAAATCCAATACACTTGGTTTTAAGTCAAGACATCATCTTTCTGACCATTTGTTTCTCTTTGAGAACAAAGAACAAACAACAACAATGATGCCTGGATGGGTTCAAAAGCAACTAGAAGAAAGAATAGGATCATAGAATCATAGTCTTAGAAATGAAGAAAGGCAGTATGGGGTAGTAGTGACCTAGGCTCAGAGTCAGGAAGTTGTGGGTTCAAATTCTTTTCTCCATTCCTGGGTTACTACTCAAGTCATTAAACCTCTTGGTTCCCCCAGGCAACCCTCTAAGACAATAATTTATAAAATAAATGACTATTTGCTTTGATTGATAGAGCTTTCTCTGTCCAGTCCCTCCTATCTTTGAAATAACAAGGTCCCCAAAAGAAAGAACCTGGTTGACTTGAGTTTTTCCCTAAAGGTAGTAGTCCAAGAAAGTAAAGAGAGTTGGGTTTTTCTTTGACCTCTTCCACATCATGCAGTACTGTAAGCCAGGCTTGTCCAGGCACATCCAGTTCACCTAAAATGGAAGCATCCTGAGGGGACTTTGGAGCATATCCAAGTTCCCTAATATGGAGGCCTCTGAGTCCCCTACCCCATGGGTGTGGTAGCTCCCTTCTCTGATTGGCTGCCTATGTCTTTGTCTTTAAACTGTCCAGACAGACCATCTTCTTCTTTTCTGACACTCTCCTTTAAGTCACTATCTGCTGCATTCAGAGGGTGAAGATCAATTCACTGGAACTGAAGATGCATGTACTGAACTGGTGAGAGGAGAAGGACCTCCTTCCTCTGCTCTCTCTTTCACCCTGACTCTGAAAAACACGCCTGGGAGTATTTCCTGTTCTATGTGGTTTGTCCTCCCAAATTTCAGGTGCCAGAGACGATCCCTATGGGACCTGGGCGTTTGAGCCATGATAAACCTAGCTTGCAGGCAGACCGGTAGAGCTAGCCAGCCCAACATGGAGGCCCTGAGAAGCCCTGGTGTATGAAACTTGAGCCTGAAGGGAGTCTGACTCAGAAATGGGACTTTATAAGGACTGAACTAAACTCTGAACTTAATCCCCTTCTCCTCTTCAGAGAATGAGGTAGTACAAGGGGGAAAGGGATTATGCCTCCCACATGTTGGGAGAATAAGTATGTATGCCTTCTGAAGTAAATATTTCTGAGGAAAAAACTAATCTGTTAGTGTGTAATAGAACTTAGATGTAAGGGATTGCCCCCTACCCTTGAGGTAACTGCATTAGTTGGGGCTGGAGACATTTACAAAGAGCCTCAAAACCCCTCAGTCCTGCTATGGGTACAGAAGAATCCTGAGGAGGGACAACATGGAACCCACCTGGCCTTCAGGCAGTGGAGGGGCCAGGGTAGTCAATGTTATGTTGCATTGCACCATCTGGAAGGCTTTTCTTCTGCCCTGTTTTAATGTAGGGCATTCCTTGCCAGACTTTAGAATTTCTTGGCAAGGAAAAGGAGTGATTTGAGTAATCCCAACACAGACAAATGCGTTTGCTTTTAACAAGGCTTTTTTTTTGAAGATGTGTGAGAAACCAGCTAGGAAGATGGAGCAAAATGCTCATGAAAAGAAAATAGAAAATATTCATAATAAGAAAAAAAGCTTAATCTCTAGCTGAGAGCTTTTCATTAAGCTCTTCCCAGCCAGTTCCTAGAATGGGAAGCTTCAGCTTCAGACACGAATTCTTCTAAGGGCCTCATGTGTCAATGGAGTGATTGGGGGTTAAGAGACCTAGGGAAAAGGCTTTTGGGAGACAACTTGCTGAAATGCTGCCCTAGTGTCTTGGTATCCCCAGTGACTGACACATCATGGGTGATTAATAAGTGCTTATTGATTGGTTTGCCATTGATGCCCTCAGGTCACATAGGGGTCATATAGAGATGTGAGTAAAGGGAGTTTTATACTTTAGGCCTGAGGATTCCTGGCCATTGACCCGGAAGCACAGATCAGCAGAAGCCAATTATCACCAACCAGGAGACTCTAGACATTCCCCATGCCGCACCAGGGTCCTTATTCATGCTCTAGGTACCTAAAGACTTGGTCTTAACCCTCATAAAGAAATAGTATGCCCGTAGCATAGGGTAAATTAATAAATTAATAAGCATTGAGTCACTCCTTGGTGCCAGGCAATGTACTAAATACTGGGGATTCAAAGACAAAAAATTAATTAAGTTCTTGTCCCTGGGACACCGACATCCTATTAGGGGAGAGAACATGGACATGTCTGTATGTTTGGAGAGGGGCAGTCAATGGGAGCCCCATCCCTGGATCCCCCGAGAGCATGCACAGTGTTCACAGTCTGCTGCGAGCCCATGGGGGAGGATGTAATGAATGGCTCCACTCCCCAATATACAAGGATTTTTCTTGTTTTTATCCCTTTACCAGTAAAGAAGGGGAGCCTTTAGGCTGGCTTCTCCTCCTGTGGCAAGAAGACTGGAATCAATGAGAACTGGAGAGCAGAGCCCTTCTATTATGGTCACTGACCTTTCCAGAAGTCAACATACTCTGTATGCTCTGAGGTTGGGGCTCCCACTGAGGGAAAGGGAAGGGTTTTGTTAAAGCATTTGTTAAACACCCACTATGCACCAGCACTGTGCTAAGCCTTTTAAAAATCTATTATCTGGGGGGCGGCTAGGTGGAGCAGTGAAGAGAGCATCGGCCTTGGAGTAGGGAAGACCTGAGTTCAAATGTAGCCTCAGACACTTAATACTTCATAGCCATGGGATCCTGGGCAAGTCACTTAACCCCAACTGCCCTGCCTTCCTCCCTCCAAAAAAAAGAAAAAAGCAAAAATACAAATCTATTATCTCATTTTATCCTGGCAATAACTCTGGGAGGTGAGTGTTATTATAATCCCGCATTTTACAGCTGAGGAAACTGAGGCAGAATCAGTTAAGTGATTCGTCTAGGGTCACACAGTGTCTGAGACTGGATTTGAATTCAGGTCTTCTTGACTCCAGGTCCAACACTCTATCCACTGCTAGCTGTCATTGACCTGGCTCCCTTGAACAGAATTCATACAAATTCATAGAAGTTAATACAAATTAATTAGGAGCAGGAAAGGTGCTGGTAGAGATGGGGGGATCGGGAAGGACTTCATATAGAAGCACTGAATTTAGTATTGGACAAAATCAAGCCCTGACTCTCCTGTCCATTCCCAGTGTGACCTTGGACAAGTCAGCTTGCCTTCTCTGGGCCTCAGTTTCTTTCTCTAAAAACTGAAGGACTTGGGTTAGGTCAAGGTTCTTCACATGGGGTCCATGAGGTCCATGGACAGGTTTCAGAGGGCCTACGAACATGGATGGGAAAAAAAAGACATCTTATCTTCACTCATCTCTCACTGAAATTTAGCATTCCCTTTAATTGTGAATGTAGACAATACACCTCCGTAGTATTAGCAGGACTTGTGATTTTGTCAACAACAGAATTAAAAGATATCTTTATATCTTATTTAGGCAGCTAAGCGGGGTGATGGATAGAGCACTGGACCTGGAGTCAGGAAGACCTAAATTCACACCCAGTCTCAGTCATTTACTAGCAACGTGACCCTGGGCAAGTCACTTAACCTGTCTGCCTCAGTTTCCTCATCTGTAAAATGAAGATAATAATAGCATCTACTTCCTGGGGTTGTTGTGAGGCTCAAACAAAATAATTGTAAAGTGCTTGGCACAGTCCCTGGCACATAGTAAGTATGATATAAATTTTAGCTATCATTATTATTATGATTACATTACAGTTGAAAATGAATTGGATGTCCAACATGACATATGGTCAAACACTACCTTGCTGATTAATATTCTTATTCTAGCTAAGCAACAACAGCTTTCATGTTAATATATTTTTTTAAAAAATTAAATTTGTTTAGCTTACCTGTATTTTAAATGTATTGTTTAATGAGTTAAAAGAGGAGTGCATTATGTCCCAAATTTAATATCTTGACAACTGTATTTTGGTATAATTGGTTTCCCTGGTAATCCTATGCATTTTATTTAAAAAATTTAAAAACAGTTTTTGGAGAAGGAATCTGTTCATAAAGATTGCCTAATGGGTCCAGGACACAAAAAAGGCTTAGCACCTCTGCGCTAGATGAGTCCTCAGATCTCTTCCAGCTCTAAATCCAATGATTCTAAATTGCATCAGAAGACTGTCTTGGGCCACCTTGGTTTGGCTGCCCCTTGTCTCTCTTCCCTCCTCCCATTTTCATCATATGCTTCATTCAGGACTACATGCCCAATTTTGAATGCCAAGCTAATTCAAATTTTCAGAGAAAATTTTGAAGGTTCTGACAGCTCCTAAAATACATTTTTTTCAGTTTCATAAGTCTTCTGACATTTACCAGCACTTCATGCAAAGATGGATTTGATAGCAGTCACCTTTGGGAGCCTGAAAAGGAATAATAGCAGCCCTGAGGAACTTATCTTTCAAAACTCTGGGAGTCACTTGAGATAATGGAAGGGAAAGACCAGCCAGAGACCTAAAGTGATTCCTTCAGCCTTTAAGGTCTGTAAACTAAGAATTGTTCTTTGGCCTCCTTAGCAGGTAGGTGGAGAGAAGAGGCAGTGGAACAAACCAAAGCCCCGAGTCTGGGCTCAGACAGACTTGAGTTCAAATCCATTTTGAGACATTTACTAGCTATGTGACCCTGAGCATGTCACTTAACCTGTTTGCCTCAATTTCTCCATCTGTAAAATGTAGACTATAATAGCACCTCTCTCAGGGTTGTCATGAGGATCAAATGAGATAATCTTTGTAAGGTGCTTAGTGCAGTGTCTGAAACATAACAGATGCTTAATGAATATTTGTTCTATCCCCACCCCTACCCCCATCTGAAAGCTAGCTCTCATAAATGGATGGTAGCCTGGGAGTAAACTGGAGAGGCAGTTTGAAGGGAGGAACCAGTTGGGAAGCAAGAAACTTAGGCTCCAAGCCCTGGCCTACTAATTTGATATCATAAATTTATGTAGATATAGATAAATCGAGATGAATATATATATATATATAGAGAGAGATGTATAGATAGACAGATATATATATATATATATA
>JAQQSV010023348.1:0-10392 GCA_028646515.1 Pseudochirops corinnae
TTATATCTTTGTAGTTAACTTTTGATTTCTCTGAAATCTTCAATTTTGTTGATATAGAGCTATGTGTCAGCAAAATTGAGGGTTTAAAGTATATAATAAGTTCTGGTAATTTAAAAATTTTCTTCTTTCCTTTTTGAAATTTTGCTTTGTTCATTTTTTATTTTGTGAAGTTAATTATTCTTCCTCTTATTTTTTTCATCAAGTTCACCAAAATTTTATTAATTGTATTAATCTCTTCAAAGAATTTTTTAGAATTCTTTTTTTGTCATTTCTATAGTCTTTTTTCCCCTCAGTTTATTTCTCCTCTAATATTCAAGATTTCTTCTTGCATGCTAATTTTGGGTTTTCTATTTATTGATCTTCTAGTTTTAAAAATTTGATATTCACCTCATTAAACCTATCATTTTCTCTTTTGTTTATATATTTTCTCATAAATTAACTTTTCTTCTGGCAACTGCTTTAGCTATGTCCCAAATATTTTTGGTATCTTATTTCAATATCATTAGTATTCTCTTTTACACAGTTGTTTTAATGATTTGTTCATTGACAGACTCATTACTTAGGGTGACAATATTAGATCTCTATTTTGTTCTATATCTTTTGCTTGTGTTCTCTGTATTAATTACTAATCTTATTGCATTATGGTTCATAAAATATGATTTTAGTATTTCTTGTAACTTAACATTTATCTCTAATTTTTCTGTAACCTAGAACGTCATCTATTTTTTTTTTTGCCTTTTTTTTTTGGAGATGGAAAGGCAGAGCAATTGGGGTTAAGTGACTTGCCCAAGGTCACATGGCTAGTAAGTGTTAAGTGTCTGAGACTGGATTTGAACTCAGGTCCTCCTGACTCCAGGGCTGGTGCTGTGTTCACTGTACCACCTGCTCACCCCACTTCATCTGTTTTTAATAAAGCACATTAATATGCATATTCCTCAGTTTTTTTATTCTTTCATAACAAAGATACCATAGCCTTTCAGTTTTATTCTCCAGCAGTTCATTTGGTTCTATATTTTGTCTAGATTTCTATTAAATTTGTCTAGAGAGAGGAATGTTAGTCTCCTACTATTGTCCTTCTATTTCTTTTTCAGTGCTGTTAACATTTCCTTTAGGAATTCAGATGCAATGTAATTGAGTGTCGTTTAGGACTTATAATTGTTCATTGTTTATGATTTCTTTAAGCATAATATAATTTCCTTATTTATCTCTAATTAAGAATTTTTATTATTTTATAGGATAACATGATGACAAATCCTGTTTTTAAGTCACCTGATGCATAATAAATTTTGTAGTAACCTCTCATTTTCTATTCTGTGCATGTTTTTACATTTTAGACTTTTTTTGGTGAAAAATAGAATGTTGGGTTTTGTTTCTATTCTGACACTCTCTTTTATTTTATTGAACTGTTTAATACTTTCACATTTAAATTTGTGATTGTGTTTTTCTTTATTTTCCCCTGACCCTTTTTACTTTTCCCCCTTCATTATAGCTTCAATACTTTGATGTTAATCTGTCCCATAGATTGCCCTTTCCCTCACCCCCAATTATACACTATACACACACTATCCTCCCAAAACACCCCCCCCACCAAATTGCGTAAGTATAAAATAGAAAGGTATCATTTGGAGATTCTTTCTATATAACTTAAACTTTGTCCCAAAATAATTTATATTGACATCTCTTGATCTTCTTCAAGTGGAATCCTCATTCATTTTATATGCTATGCGATAACATCAGCATTTAAATTTTGTTGAAAAGCTTGTTAAATTGGATGGTTATTTATCTCCTGAGTTCCAGGCCCACCTTAGCAGCTAGCTTCCTGCTGGACATCTCAACCTGGACATCCTATGGGCATCTCATACTCAATACGTCCCAAAAAGAACTCATTTCCCTCCCCCCCCAAGTCTACCCCTTTAATAAACTTCCCTCTCTTACTGGCAAGGATACCACCATCTTTTCAGTTACCCAGTTGTGTAATCTCAGATTCATCTCAGCCTTTCTTCTCTTCCTTCTAACCCAATTCAATCTATTAACCCAGTTCTGTTGATTCGACTCATACAACCTCTCTCTCATCCAAGGCTTTTATCTGCACTTAAACAGGTATCCCAACACCCTGCTTTATGATGTCGTCATCTGTTGCCTAAACTTCTGCAGTAACCTCCAAATTGTTCTCCCTTCCTCCATTCTCTCCCTTTTCAAATCGTTCCACATCGCTTCACGGTTGTTCAAACGGATGTTCCTGAATTATGAATCTAATCATGAAGTTTTCTTGCCCAGGACGCTTCAGGGCATGTCTTCTTTAGGAAAATATAGAAACTTTCATTTTTGTCTTTGTCTTCCCCTGAGGTCTCACATTGTTTGCTGCCGAGTTGGTTATTAACAAACGTTGTTAGTTAATAGTTTGTCTAATCCTTTTGAAGAAACTGTATTTTTTGTGCTGTGAAGATGATATATTTTTCAAACCAATGAAGTGTTAGAAATCATACTATCCTTTGATGCTCTGAGAAGCAGTAGTTTTTATATTTAAGCTGAAGCCAGGCTCATCCAAAGATGGTTACAATAAACAGATTTTACCTTTCAGCATACAGAATATTTTCTTGTGCTTTATTAATGGAAGCGTGCTTTTTAGCCCTATTACTCCAGTATTTAGACTTGATCCACAGAGCTTTTGATCTCTAACATTTTTCCTTCCTGTGCTTATCTTTATCTTGATGCTCAGTTCATACCTTGCCCTGTATACTATCTCCTAATCAAGGCTTTGCCTCTTGTCTTTGCCCTTATTTCTGTAACAGTTGGCCTTTAAGGTTAAACATAAGAATTTTACCTAAATATTTTCAAAACTTTAAGTTCTGTTTCTCTTTTATTCATGTCAGTAAAGTATTTTAGAATATTTTAAGAGGTGGATTAAGGGCAGCTTGGTGGTACAGTGGCTGGAGCCCTGGGAGTGGAATCAGGAAGTCGCTCGGTTCTTCAGTCCTGTCTCTCTCGGTGACCTGGAATTCAGTACCCCAGGCCCCTCTGTCCTCCACTATCTCTTGAAATCTGTTCAGCTGCACGTTCATTGTTTCCATGATGCTGTATCCATTCATCCTCTGCTGTCTCCTTTACCTTTTGTTTTCAGTCTCTCCCAACACCAAGATCTTTTCCAGTGACTTCTCTCTTTTCATTATTTACTCAAAGCATTTAATCTTCAGCTTCGGTGTTGTACCTTCCAGTAAACAGCCTGATTGAATTTCTTTAATCATTGACTGATTTGATCTCCTTGCTGTCCAATGGACTCTCAGAAGTCTTCTCTAGCACCACATTTTGAAAACATTGATTCTGCAACCTGCAGGTTTCCTTATGGTCCAACTATATGGTCCAACTATAATGTATTCCATATATTACCAACTTTTGTCTCTGTGATGTCTTGGCTCTTTAGCATACTCTCCAGATTTGCCATAGCTTTTCTTCAAAGGAACAAGTGTCTTTTAATTTCGTGACAGTCAGCCATGATCTTTGAGCCCAAGAATAAAATCTGACACTGCTTCCATGTCTTCTCCCTCTGTTTCACAGGAAGTGATGGGACCAGCTGTCAAGATCTTAGTTTTTTTTTTTTTATGTTAACTTTCAAACTGGCTTTTATACTCTCCTCTTTCACCTTCTTTCAGAGAATTCTTAATTCCTCTTCACTTTCTACCATCAGAGTAATATCATCTACATATCTGAGAGTTTTGATGTTTCCCTTGGCAACCTGAATTCCAGCTTTTGATTCATCTAGCCTGGAATTTTACATGATGTACTCAGCATATAAGTTAAATAAATAGTGTGAGCATATATAGCTGTAACAGTAATTAATTTAGCAGGTACTTGAACCAACTATCTGCTAAATTTATTACTGTTACAATAGCCTTGTTGTATTCCCTTTCCAATCTTAAAATAATCAGAAAAACCTGAGTTCAAATCCGGACTCAGAAACTTATTGGTTGGGTGACTTTGAGCAAGTCACTTAACCCAGTTTCCTTGTTTGTAAAAGGAGTTGGAGAAGGAAATGACAAACCACTCTAATATCTTTGCCAAGAAAACCCTAGATGAAGTCATGAAGAATCAGACACAATAGAAATGACTGAAGAACAAGGGAAGGTTTAGTAAAAGAAGCATTGGCCCTCTTGAGTCAGAACATTTGTGGTGAAGTCCTGGCTTTGTTATGTACTAGCTTAGGAAACGTTATCTTCCCCCTTTTCTGCCTTAACTGTCTGATCTGTACAATTAGGAGTTGGAGTAGATGATCCTTTCCAGATGTGACATTCCTATTTTTGCTGTTGAATCATTTCAGTCGTGTCTGACTTTTCATGACTCCATTTTGGGGTTTTCTTGGCAAAAATGCTGGATTGGTTTGCCATTTCCTTCTCTAGCTCATTTTACAGATGAGGAAGATGAGGCAAAAAAGGTTAAATGACTTGCCTAGGGTCACACAGCTAGTAAGTGTGTGAGACTGAATTTGAACTCATAAAGATGAATCTTCCTGATAAGCCCAGTGTTCTATCCACTGCACCACCTAGCTGCCAACATTCTTATAGGTCAATTAAACTGTGATTCAATGTCTGTTGAATCATAGAATCCAGGAGATAGAAGAAACCTTGGAAATTATTTAGTTCAGCCCTCAAAGTGTGAATTCATCTACTTATGTCCTTGATAAAACTCTTCCATATCTTGTTTGAACATCTTGATTGACAGAAAACTTTCTACTTCACTAAAAAGCCAGTTCTACTTTCATTAATTGCCCATACCTTATTTTCTGTAACTTCTCACCACTCATCTTAGTTCTGCCTTCCAGGTCCAAGAAAATAAGTATAATTTTTCTCTCATGTAACAGCCCTTCCAAAATGTTAAGACCTCTGTCACGTCCTCCCTAAATCTTCTGTTGTCTAGGCTAATCATCCCAGAGTTCCTTCATCCATTTCTTGTAAGTAAGCATCCATTTAGATTTCTTTTACCATTTTCATTGCCTTCCACTGAACTCACTCCAATTTGTCAAAGTCCTTCTTAAAATGTGGTGTCCAGAATGAGATACTATGACTCTATTAACTCAAGCCTAAGCTTGCAGTAACCCTATTGGGTTACTTTTTGTAATTTTTGAGCTTGCAGTCCAGCAGAACTCAAGTTCTTTTCAGAGAAAATGTTGTCCAAGTATAGCGTCCCTATCCTGACCATGTGCAGTTGGTTTTAAAAATACAAATGTAAATCTTTACATTTATGTATTAAATTTTTTCATCTTTGATTTGGTGCATTTTTTACCCCACAGTTGAAAGCCTTTTGTATTCTTGAGCTCTCATTCAGTAAATTAGACATACCTCTGTCACCTGCAAACCTAGATAAGCTTTCGTGTAAGTCACTGACAGAGATACTGAGCAGTCAACACTCACAGTACCAACAATCCAAAGATTATTTATATCAAAGATTATTACATAAAAAGCTGCAGTGACATACAAGATAAAAATTCTTTATAAAGCTATAGATCTAATATATTTTGTCAACATTAACAAAAAATTTTCTTTATTTTTAAACAGCACAGTTACTCTCTTTAAGACCTCAGAGGATAGATATAGTTTTCTATCATGCTATAAATTTCTTAAGTTTTATAAATTTATGAATTTCTTATGAATTTCTCATTGGAAACATGATAATAAATTATAACCCTTGTAAAAGCTATCTTAAAAATTAAACATAACCTAGATCCTTGAGTATGGTAAAGAAAATGAATTTAAATTGCTTCTGATTAGAGGAATTTAAGCTAATCCTTTAGGCAATTCTGCAACTTTATTCAAAGAAAGCATATGGAACATGGCAAGATTATGACTTTTTAACAATTATATGATAACTTTTAGAAGAGATTTATATTAGAGATGTTTTTGAAATAATCTCATCAAAATATGAACATGGTATATTAGTATTGTGTTTAATATTTAGTAGCATTAGCTTCTTGCTTTGAGATCACATATACAGTCACAATTTTAATCCTATTTTGTATATAGATGATCCATTCTTCTTCTAGATTGGATTGTATTTGGCATCAAGAAAACCTAGGTTTGAATTTTTTAAAATTCTTTTTAAAAATTAATTTCATTTTTAAATTTTTACTTATTTATTTTTATTTTTAAAATCAATTTATTTATTTATTTTTAGTTTTCAGCATTCATTTCCACAAGATTTTGAGTTACAGTTTTTTCTCCCTCTTTCACCTATCCCCCACCCCAAAATAGCAAACCTACTGAATACCGCTTCCCCCAATCTGCTTTCTCTTACATCCTCCCCCATTACCCCATAACTTTCTAGTAAGGCAAGATGGGTTTCTATACCCCAGTATCTGTATATCTTATTTCCCAGTTGCATGTAAAAAACAAATTTTTAAACATTTGTTTTTAAAACTTTGAGTTCCAGATATTTTCCTTTCTTCCATCCTCACCCACCACCTCTGGAAAGATAAGCAATTCGATATAGGTTGTACATGTGAAGTTATCCAAATCATTTCCATAATAGTTATATTGTGAAAGACTAACTATATTTCCCTCTATCCTATCCTGCCCCCCACTTATTCTATTTTCTCCATTGACCCTATCCCTTTTAAAAAATGTTTGCTTCTAACTACCCTCTTCCCCAATCTGCCCTCCCTTCTATCATCCCCCTTCTTATTCCCTACCCCCTATTTTCCCATAGGGTAAGATACCCAATTGAGTGTGTATGTTATTCCCTCCTTAAGCCAAATTCAATGAGAATCAGGTTGTCCCATTCCCTTTCACCTTCCTGCTCTTCCCCTCCATTGTAACAGTTTTCTCTTGCCTCTTTTATATGAAATAATTTACCCTAATCTATCTCTCCCTCTCTCCTTCTCCTAATAAATTCCTCTCTCACCTCTTACTTTTATTTTTTAGATATCATCTCTTCCTATGCAACTTATCCTGTGCCCTCTTTCTGTGTATACATGAATATACATATGCCCACACTCATATACATATTTATATACACATACATCCTCCTATACATACATATATTCCCTTTAACTATCCTCATACTGAGAAAAGTCTTATGAGTTACAATTATCATTTTTCCATGTGGCAATGTAAGTAGTTCAACTTTAATAAGTTCCTTATGATTTCTTTTTCCTGTTTACCTTCTCATGCTTCCCTTGTATCTTGTTTAAATTTTCTGTTCAGCTCTTGTTTTTTCATGAAGAATGCTTGAATGTCCTCTATTTCATTGAATGACCATATTTTCCCCTTTAACATTATACTCAGTTTTGCTGGGTAGGTGATTCTTGGTTTTAATCCTAGCTCCTTTGACCTCTGGAATATCATATTCTAAGCCCTTTGATCCCTTAAGGTAGAAGCTGCTAGGTCTTGTGTTATCCTGGTTGTGTTTCCACAATACTCAAATTGTTTCTTCCTGATTGCTTGCAATATTTTCTCCTTGACCTGGGAACTCTGGAATTTGGCTATAATATTCCTAGAAGTTTTCTTTTTGGGATCTTTTTCAAGGGGCAGTTGGTGAATTCTTTCAATTTCTATTTTGCCCTCTGGTTCTAGAATATGAGGGTAATTTTGCTTGATAATTGCTTGAAAGATCTAGACTCCTTTTTTGATCATGGCTTTCAGGTAGTCCAATAATTTTTTAATTGTCTCTCCTGGATCTATTTTCCAGGTCAGTGGTTTTTCCAATGAGATATTTCACATTGCCCTCTATTTTTTTCATTTATTTGGATCTGTTTCATAGTAACTTGATTTCTTATAAAGTCATTAGCTTCCAAAGGCTCCAATCTAATTTTGAAGGAGTTATTCTCTTCACTGAGTTTTTGAAATTCCTTTTCCATCTGGCAAATTTGCTTTTTCAAGGTATTCTTCTCCTCATTGGCTTTTTGAACCTCTTTTGCCATTTGAATTAGTCTATTTTTTAAGGTATTATTTTCAGGTCTCCTTTAGCAGGCTGTTGACTCACTTTTCATGATTTTCTTGCATTGTTATAATTACTCTTCCCAGTTTTTCCTCCACTTCTCTTACTTGATTTTCAAAATCTTTCTTGAGCTCCTCCATGGCCTGTAATCAGTTCATATTTTTCTTGAAGGCTTTTGATGCAGGAGTTTTGACTTTGCTGTCTTCCTCCCACTCTATGCCATGATCCTTTTTGTCCCCCAAAAAGGATTGTATGGTCTTTTTGTGCTTCTTTACTTGCTCATATTGCCAGCTAATTATTTGACTTTTGAGCTCTCTGCCCCAGTAGAATTCTGCTTCCACAATGAAGAGAGCTATGTCCCAAATCCCTGCGGTTTTTGCAGCTGCTGGAGCTCTTAGGAGGGCACCCTCTCTACAGTCCCCATAAGCGCTGGCTCATTGGTCACACACCTCAATACCACCATCCAAGATTGTGTTCCAGATCCAAGCAGGTTAAAGCAAGAGTGATTACCCTCTCAGTGATTGCTTGGTCCCTCTACAGTCTTCAGGTCAGGAACTCTGGAAGCAGCCACATGGCAGTGGCATGGCCACCACGCCTCCAGCTGCTTCTTGGCCCAGGGTCAGGGGCCAAACCTCACTCTTCAGTCCCCTCCTGTTCCAACAGAGTTCCACACTGACCTTTTACTTTGTTTTTGGCATCTATGGGTTGAGAAATCTGGAAACCGCTGCAGTTACTGATGATTTACTCTCCTGAAGTATACTCCAGCAGCTGCCAGTCAGGGCTGCCCTGGAGCTGGAACCACTTGGCTCACACCAGACTCTGCTCAGCTTCCAGCTCAGTGTGATAACCCCTTCCTCTCTGCCTGTCAGGCTGCTTTCAGTGGGAGATTTGTTCCTCTCTGTCACTTTGTGGGTTCTATAGTGCTAAAGTTTGTTTAGAGTCATTTTTTACATGTATTGGAAGTGATTGGAGCAGGAGCCCACACCAAGTTTTGCTTCTACTGTGCCATTTTGGCTCCTCCTTCCGGCCAGTTTGAATTTATCTGTGCCCCTTACACTGGTGTAAACTTAGATGAGATATCTAACCTTTCTGGGTCTGCATTTCCTCATATTTAAAATGGGAGTGTTGGACTGAGTGATGTCTAAAGTCCATTCCAGCTCTAAATCTATGCTTCTGTGAGTTATAACTCCAACATTGACATTTCTCTCAAGTCTCATGTCTATATTCCTACTACCTGCTGGTTATTTCTACTTATATAATCCTTGTCTCTTCAAATGCAGTATCATGCCTAAAACTCTTTATCTTCCTCCCCAAACTGATTCCCTTAGTTTCTTCCAGTTGCTCTGTTTCGTCAGTAGTAACCTATGTTGTCTCATACACCAAAAGACAAAGTCATATTAATCAGTCAACAGATATATCCACCAGCAGGCTATTGCAATAGTCTTGTTGTGAGGTGATGAGAGCATGCACCATAGTGGTGACAATGTCAGAGGAGAGAAGGGGATCTATAAGAGATGTTTTAAAGGTCAAATTGATAGGCCTGGAAAACATATTGGTTATGAGGGAGAGGAAAAATAGTGAGGAGTTGAGGGAGTCACTTATGTTGTGAGCCTGAAAGACTTGGGAGGATGGTGTCGTCCTCAACAGTAATAAGGAAGTTAAAAGGGGGAGAGGGTTTAGGGGGAAAGATGTGTCTGTCCTGTGTCTGACAC
Source organism: Pseudochirops corinnae (assembly GCA_028646515.1). Classification (NCBI taxonomy): domain Eukaryota; kingdom Metazoa; phylum Chordata; class Mammalia; order Diprotodontia; family Pseudocheiridae; genus Pseudochirops; species Pseudochirops corinnae. The sequence continues at coordinate 9,639 of JAQQSV010023348.1, forward strand.
ATACTTGATTTGTGACCTGAGCCATAACATAACCTCTTGATGTTCTATTCAACTCTCTTTCTAATAAATTCCAGAGAAGATGTTAACTTGCATTGATCGTGGAAATCACACCTTTAGTTCCTATTCTGATTCATTGTCTATGGCACCTTTAAGCATTAGGTAGTTTCCCTAATTTTTGGTCTTAACCACATCTGCTTTCACTTTTTCTTGTATAAGGTCATGAGTCTTACCCTCATTTTTTTGGATTAGGCATAATAGATTCTACTCTAACACTTTGTTTTGAAAAAATAAATCTTTATTGATATTTTTGTTTCTTATATATCATAGTTATCATAAGTATCCATCACTCCTCCTCCCTGAGAATTTAGAGTATAGGGAGACTTTCCTTTTATCAGTGGCTTCCTTGGAGTATAAATCCAGTAACTGAGTCTCTAGAGCAAAGAGTATGGGCATTTTAGTCATTTTGTTCCTACAGTTCCAAATAGCCTTCCAGAATGGTTGTACCATTTCATAGCTCCACCAAGAATATATTAGTGTGCCTATCATTCCACAACCTCTCCAAAATTAACTATCGACATTTTGAGGGTAATTTTTTTTTTGCTAATTGACATACTAGGAGGTAAAACCCCAGGATTGGTTTGATTTGTATTTTTTCTTATGATTAGTGATTTGGAGCATTCTTTCATGAGGTTGAGAAAGCTTTTCATTTCTTTTGGGAAATGTTTGTTCATGTCCTTTGACCACTTATTGGAGA
>JAQQSV010023349.1:0-10391 GCA_028646515.1 Pseudochirops corinnae
TTTCTCTCTATCTGCCTTATTTCTGTCTCTCTCTATTTCTCTGCCTCTGTCTCATATCTCTCTTTCTCTGTCTCTCTCATTTCTGTTTCTGTATCTCTCTACCTCTGTCTATCTCTCTCATATCTCTCTCTGTCTCATTCTTTCTATTTCTCTGTCTGTCTCTGCCTCTGTCTCTCATTTCTGTTTCTCTCTGTCTCATTTCTGTCTCTCTGTCTCTCTCATCTCTGTCTTTCTCCCCCCCACCCAGTCTCTATCTCTGTGACACATGCCTGTCTCCATGTATTTCTTTGCCTAGCTGGGCTTGTGATCCTCTGGCCATGTGTCTTGTTCTCTCCCCTTCTCAGTCTCGTGGTGTGTCTTCCCTGTCATTAGATGCCCACTGTGCTTCCCTGTGCATGTGTCCGCCATTTTGTTTTTGGTCTCATGTCTCATGAGTTATATGTCCGGGGTCACCCAGTTTCGTTTCTATACCCAGTACAGTGTCTGAATGATGGGCTGGATTGAACTGAGGGTTCCCTTGGTCTTTGCCACTTTGTCATCTGTTCAGGTTGGGGCTGGGCTGGGCTGGGCTTACAAACTGGATTCAACATTCCTTCACCAACTTGGAGGGCAGGGTGCAGACTTGATGCCAATGAAATCTCACCATGTCCCCTTTGCTGGCGAAGGAGAATTGAAGATGGGGGAGTTGGCACTCCAGATCAGTCACTTCTACTGTCTTGGAAGCAGAGGCCCAAAGGGTAAGGCCTTCTCAACCTAACAAGGCCTTATTGGGGATGTCCCCGACTGATCTTCCATTTCTTATTGGCCCTCTTGCTATTATTACTATATAGGTTCCTAGAAGGGAAGGACCCCAAAAGGCCAGCTAGTCCAACCCCCCTCATTGTGCATGATGTTTCTTGTCCAGGCTCCATACTTTTGTCTGGGCTATGCCTCATGCCTGGAGGGCTCTCCCTCCTCATTTTCACAAGTTGGAACCCCAGACTCCCTTCAAAGCTCAGCTCATGTGCCATGAGCTCTTTGTTTTTCTAGAGGCAAACCAAGGCCCAGAGAAGGGCAGTGACTATTCTAAGGTACACATAGGTTTCTAGAACTAGAACTGAGAGGGTCCTCAGAGGCCGCTCAGTCCAGCCCCCCTCATTTTACAGAGGAGAAAACTGAGGGCCAGGGAGAAGTGAGTTGTCCAAGGTCATACTGAATAGTCAGTTGAATTGCCGAGATTTCCAGTTGGCATTTGGCCTCTGGGTGGGTGGGTGGAAAGTGGCTCAGGAATTGACTTGGAGGCCATAATGTTGGCAGGAAAAGATGTGCCCATATTTCTGGGCCTCAATTTCCTGCCTGTAAATGAAGGGGTGGGCCTAGATGGCCTCGGAGGGACCTGAACTCCAGCTTATGGAATGATTGATTTAACACTGGCCCATCCCCCTTGGTTTTATAGTTTAGGAAACTGAGTGTCATGGAGTTTCACAACTCACTTCATTGATCTGGGGCTTGTGACTTGCCCAGGGTCATGCAGGTGGAAGTGATAGCCAGTGTGCTGACTCCAAACCCAGCATTTTCCTCCACTTCAGGTAGGTCTTTGGATTTGTAGATCTTTTTTTTTTTTTGGCTTTTTGGAAGGGGGGAAAAGCAGGACAATTGGGGTTAAGTGACTTGCCCAAGGTTACAGGGCTAGTAAGTGTTAAGTGTCTGAAGTTGGATTTGAACTCAGGTCCTCCTGACTCCAGGGCTGGTGTTCTATTCACCGCACCACCTAGCTGCCCCTGGATTTGTAGATCTTATAAGCTGTGTGACCCTGTGAAAGTAACAAGCTCGTAGCCTCAATTTCCTCATCTCTAGACTGGGGATAATAACACTTGAAATTTTTACCTCTCAAGCCTGTTGGGAAGGAAAACACTTAATCACACACATCTAAGAAATTCTGGTATCCTCTGGGCGATTTCATTGCAGTAGACACTACTATTATACAACAGTCTTATACATAAGCAAGGGTGTACACCTAGATTATGGGTTCCCCATATCAGATTTTGGGTTTCCTCTAAAGATCAGAGAGTAACCAGTGAGATATATTTCCCTGCTGAAATGCCAGGTTCCCAAGCCTGGACAGTGGTCTCCAAAGTGGGGGGGGGGGTTTCAGATCTCCCCGGGTGACAGTGGCCTGACCTCAGGGGTATGTGATTAAGCAGTTCTCATTGGGTGGGAGAGATGGGTGGCATCCTTAGACATTCATGGGCACACATCCTTAGCCTTCCCCCTCTGCCTGTGCAAGCTCACAGTTTCCCCCTTCTAAGCCCGAGGTTGCCCCTCGGGACAATTCTAATATAATCCCAACCCAGAAACCCATAGCAACAGCATTTAGTTGCCATTGGGAAAATCTTATACCTTCCACCACTCCCACTCCACACATATCTACCCAGAAAAAAGTGTGTAGATAGAAATGGGAGATCAGCCTACACTAGGGGTAGAGAACCTACAGCCTCAAAGCCACATGTGGCCTTCTAGGTCCTTGGGTGCGGCCTTTTGACTGAGTCCAACTTTTACAGAATAAAGCCTTTTGTTAAAGGGATTTGTTCTGTGAAGTTGGGATTCAGTCAGAAGGCTGCACTTGAGGACCTAGAGGGCCACATGTGGCCTCGAGGTCACAGGTTCCCCATCCCTGCCCTAAACCAAGGAGTCTTAATCTGTAATTCTTGAACTCAGATGGGAAAAAAATGGTATTTTATTTTCACACTCCTCTGAATAACGTTTTTCATTTTTTTCCTGTTATTTAAAATGTGATTCTTAGAAAGGGCCCATAGGTTTCACCAGATTGCAAAACAAGTCAATAACCCCAAAGACTTCTTCTAAGAACTGGGGACACTGGTCACCCTGGGGTTGAAGAACTACTTAGAATGCCAGAATTTTGTTTGTTATTGAAATAAACCAGACAAATCAATCCAGCAGCTAAAGCAGAGGCCTTGGAGTGAGGGGATCTGGCTGGGAGTCATGGCCCCCCTGTTTCCCATCCCTGTGACCTTAGAAAAGTTCTTTCACCTCTCCTAGCCCATCTGTAAAATGGGTCAATAATGCTTACACTCACAGGGTTGGTTCAAGGAAAATAGTTGTATAAACATTACATGCAGTATGATGGCAGTGTGAGTTCTTTGTATTTAGTGCCTCTCTCCCGGAAGGCTGTTTCCTTAACGTACAATCACCAGGGTCCCTAGACTCATGGCATATACAAACTGGAAAGTGCCTCCCAATGTTGAGACCTGGGCTGGCAGAGCCGGAAGAAACCTAGATCACACACAGAGGATCCTCCATGTAGAAGTCATGTAAGCCAATCCCCTCATTTTACAGAGTGGCTCACAGAAGGGTGAGCCTACTCACCCCAAAGTCACACACAGGATCCTAGGACTAGAATTGAAAGGGAACCCAAAAGCCAGCCAGTCTAATTCCTTTCATTTTACAGAGAAGGAAACTGAGGTCCAGGGAGGAGAAGTGACTTGGCCAGGGTCACACAAGCTTTGAAGCTGGAAGGGACCTCAGAGACCATTTAGTCCAACCCCCTCATTTTACAGAGGAGGAAACTGAGGCCCAGACAAAGGAAGTGACTTGGCCAAGGTCACTCAGAACTGGAAGGGATCTCTATTCTATTCTATTCAACACTTTTTTTACAGAGGAGGAAACTGAGGCTTAGAGAGGGGAAGTGGAACCTAGAGGTAGGGTATCCCAAGTCCTAGGCCAGTGCTCTTGTTCCTTTACAAATACTGAGAAAGTACATTGTTCAACTCTGTACTAGATGCATTAAAGCCTTCCATAAAATCTCCAGTAGTTATACATCTAGATCAGGACTTCCTAATCTGGGAACCCTGAGCTTGGTAGGTTAGGTAGATGGATGGATGGATGGATGGATAGATAGATAGATAGATAGATAGATAGATAGATAGATAGATAGATGGGTAGCTGGATGGATAGATTAATGATGGGTAGAAGAGTAGATAGATGAATGGGTGGATGGGTAGATCGATGGATGGATAGATAGATGAAAGGATGCATAGATAGATAAATGGATGATATAGATAGAAAGATAATGATATTGCAGTATAATTAGTTTCCCCTGTAATGACATGTATTTCTATGCATTTAAAACCATGATTCTGATAAGGGGTCCATAGACCTCCCCACTCTGCCAGTGGTGTCCATGATACAAGAAAGGTTAAGAGGCCCTGGGCCTAGGGCAGCATCACTTCCCTCCCACCTTCTCTGGTTCTCTGTTTCTTTGCTATCCTGCTGCTGGGAAGGGTTGGGTAAGACTAATTCCTGCTGAGGTGTCTGTTCCTACCCGGTCCGGCTCTATGATCATCCTCAGGAGTATTTGTCTTCCACAGAGTTCGTGGTTGTTGTTCAGTCATTTCAGTCATATCTGACTCTCTGTGACCCTATTTGGGGTTTTCTTGGAAGATACTGGAGTGGTTTGGCATTTCCTTCTCCAGCTCAGTTTACAGATGAGGAAACTGAGAGTGAAGTGACTTGCCTAGGGTCACTCAGCTAATAAATATCTGAGGTCAGATTGGAACCTTCATACATGACAGAAATGGACCCATGATTTCATTGATAGTGGAAACTCCCTCTGCTAAAGTACCTTCTGTTCAACTTATGGTCTGAAAGACTTGCCTGGGGTCATTGAGATGTTAAGTAACTTGCCCAGAGTCATAGGCAGTCTATGTCAGAGGCAGGAATTGAACAAGGTCTTCCTGACTCGGAGGCTGGCCCTTCACTCACTAGTAGTAGTATTGTAATGAAAACAGTAACTCTTTGGAAAGTGATCTTTCCCCATTTTATAGATGAGAAAACTGAGACCTGGGGAAGGTAAATGCTCTTGTCCAAAGTCACACAGTTAGTAAGTGCAGCAGGCCGGACTGGCACCCTGGCCTTGAGCCTTGCAGCTCAGAGCTCTGCTTTGACCAGGCTTCCAGACTCATGCAGCTAGGCCCTTCAGGGCTGTTCCTCCCATACCCAAGCATCTGTTCCTCTGAAGAGCCCTCAGCCATGCAGATATCAGAGGCTAAGCGAACAATAATAAATCCAAGTCTGGGTCAGGTAAAAGGACTTGGGGAGAAGGAGAGACAGTCAGCCCTGGAGAACTTGGCCATGGCAAAGTAAGCTACAAGGGTTGACAAAGACTGCAGAACCTGTTCTAACTTGGGCGGAGATTTGTTTGTCTTGCAACTCTGGAGTTCCAGCCAACAACCCAAATGTTTTTGAATGGCCCTAAATATTTCCCCACTTTGGGACAGGTCATGCTGCCTGAAATGGATCTGTCTTGAGCTAAGGACTGGCAACCCCGTGAAAATGACCCAAAGCCAGTCACCCTCGATGGGATGCCCACTTGGAGTTATGTATTTTGGAGATGGGCTGCATAGTCTCAGAGAAGGACAAGAGCTGGAAGGGATTTTAGAACATTATACGTAGACAATCTGAGCTAAAACGGGCCTTAGAATGTAGAACACAGAACATCTGAGCTGAAAGGAGCCTTAGAACATAAGACCACAGACCATCCAAGCTAGAAGGGCCCTTCAAACATTGAACACAGACCATCTGAGATAGAACAGGCCTTAGAATGTAGAACACTGTCTGAGCTGGAAGGGGCCATTGAACATAAGACCACACACAGACTGTCTAAGCTAGAAGGGGCCTTGGAACATTGAACACAGGTTGAGCTAGAAAGGGCCATAGAACATAGAATGCTGACCATCTGAGCTAGAAGGGGCCTTACCCCAGCTGAGGCTTTATTTTTCTCCCTTTCAAATCTTGACCCACTAGAACAGGGGTTCTTACCTTTTGTGGGGAGGTCCTAGACCCCTTAGGGATGAGAAAGCTGAGATCCCCGGGGCCACATGAGGTCCTCTAGGTCCTTGGATGCAGCCTTTTGATTGAGTCCAAGTTTTATAGAACAAATCCTTTTATTAAGGGGTCTTGTTCTATGAAGTTTGGATTCTGTCAAAGGGCCACACTTGAGGACCTAGAGGGGGTTTGTTCTGTCAAGTTTGGATTCCATCAAAGGGCCGTACCTGAGGACCTAGAGGGCCACAAGTGGCCTTAAGGCCACAGGTTCCCCACCCCTGATAGGTACTCATTTCCTCCACCTCCTCTCCTCTCACTGCCTTCCAAACCCTCTGCATTCCAGCTTCTGACTTAATCATTCCACCAAAACTGCTGTCTCTGAAGTCACCAAGGATCTCTTAACTTCCTGATTCCAGTGTGCTTTTCTCAGTCTTCATGCTTGACCTCTCTGGGCCATCTGATACCATTGGCTGCACTCTCCCCTTGAACACTTTCCTCTATGGATTTTCATGACATTGCCCTCTCTTTGTTCTCCTTCTACCTCTCCGACCATTCCTTTTCAGCATTCTTTGCTAGGTGATCATCTTTATGGGCAGTAATATGGTACCTTGGAACCAGAAACACCTGCGCTGAAGTCACCTCCTCTGACATGTGTTGGCTGTGTGATCTTGGGCAAGTCTGAGTGCTCTGGGCAGCTCTCTTCAGACTCTAAATGGCAAAGAAGGTAGTGATTTTGCATTGGTACTAAGAGTTCTTTACACCAAGGAGATTACCAGTCTAGAAGCCATTCTTAACTGAACTCTGGCTTGGGCCTTCTTGTCCCTTGGTGACCTCATCAACTCCTACAGGCTCCATTGTGGTAAATGTGGAGTCCTCCTTGACAGCTCCCTTTCTCTTCTTCCCACATAGTCAATCATTTACTCATTGAGCTGCTCTTCTAGCTCAGGCCAGTGTGGCCTCTTGCCTGGCCTATTGCAATAGACTCCTCCAATCTCTCCCCCTTCCTGATCCATTCTCTACCAGGCTACTAGAATGACGTTCAGTAAGCCTAGTTCTGACCATGTCACTCTCTTCCTCAGGAAACTCCAGTGGCTACCTATTACCTCTAGGATCAAATCCAAACTCTTGCTTGGCATTTAAAGCCCTTCACAACCTGGCTTCCACCTACCTTTCCAGCCTTATTTCACATTCCTCCTACTACCACAATCTGTGATTCAGCCACACTGGTCTTCTCACTGTCCCTCAACTTGGTATTCTATCGCCTACCTCCGTGCCTTTGCGTAGGCTGTCCCTGACACCTCACCTCTACCTCTAGAATCCCTAGCTTCCTTTAAGACTCAACCTGTCTCCCAAATGAGTCCTTTTCTGTTCCCCACAGTTTTGAGCTCTCCCTCTAGATTACTTTGTATATATTCTGCATTTTTCCTTTATCTGTGAATGTCCTTTCCTCCAAGAGAATGTAAGTTTATTGAGGATGGGAACTGTTTTCTTTGTCTTTGTGTGCCCAGTGCTCAGCACATTAATTCTTATCGATTAACTGATAGACCACATCAGAACTGGAAAGGGGCCTTTGAGGCCGTCCAGTACAGCTTGATTTTTCTAGGAAACTGAGGTCCCCGAAAATGAGATCACATAGAATGTTAATGGAAAACTTGGGCTTTCAGACCAGTCATTGGGCAGGTATGGTTTGGTAAGAGGACTTGGAGCAGTTACAATGTCATTGCCCTAATTACATCTAATAAGATCATTCTTTGTCATGTGGGAGGGCTTTTGCTAAAAGCAGAATTTTCTCTAGGACTCAGCATATTTGTTTTGAAGCTTTAAAATCTATTTTCTTGATATTTTTTTTATTCTTACATGGTTTCTGTTTCCCACTATATTCTCTAACCCCTGACCCCAGGGATCTCTTATTAAAAAAACAATTTTTCTAAAGGAAGAAAAAGAGGAATAATAAGGGGGAAGTGTTCAGTAAAATCAGTGGACACATTGAAAAAAAAAATCTGATACCATATAGTGATTCATATACATGGACAAGAAGCTGAGTATTTTTCACTTTGTAATTTCTCGGCATCAGTAACTTGTGCCCAGTCTTTGGGGGATAGGTGAATCTAACCTCTTTCTTTTCCAACAGTTGATCCTGGAGGGGAAATTAAAAGGTTTGGGATGGGGTAGGGAGACCCCCCCACCCTGAAGGTTGGTGGGACCCACATGGAGAAGGGGGTTCCAGCAGTGATATGTTGGTGAGATTGAGGGGATGCCAGGGCCCCATTGCATCTTCTGGATTGCCACAGGTCCATGGATCAGGGCAGAGGCCTGGTTTTCTAGAAATCTTTTGGGGCCCTTTGGTCCTCCTCCCCTCTACCACCTTGTTCAAGGGAGAGTGACAGAACTCATGTAGAAACTTCCTCTGAAACAACTCTTCATATTCATGCAGCCCCTTCTGGTTTCGAAAAACATTGGCTTCCCAGTGAAGTAAGGACCACTAGAATTATGGTGCCCATTTTAATGGATGAGGAAAGTGAAGCCCAGAGACAGGAAGTTGGCCCCAGGCAACACAGTTAATAGACAGCAGAACCTACCTAGGTTCTCTGACTCCAAATTCAGGTGTTTTTTTTCTTTTCAGAATAATCCCCTTCATTTCCACTTTCCTTGGCCTACCCAGTGAGCCATCCCTTGGAACAAAGAATAAAAAAGAAAGGAAAGAATAGAAAGGAAAGAAAAGAAAGGAAAGGAAAATGAGCATATCAACCCTGACAGTATATGTCCCATTCCACATCCATAGCTCCCCCCCCCCATCCTGTGCAAGGGATATTTTTTATCACGTTCATCTTTCCATCCTGGCCCTTCTTGTCATTTACACTGCTGTAGTCATGGTGTTGGGTGTTTCCCTAGTCCTGCCTAATTCCCTTGGAATTATTCTTCTGGCTTATTTTCCACTCCACCATTCTATCTTCCAAAGGTAGCCTCCAAGATTTTTGTAAGGGGACCTAGTACAAGGGCCATGCCTTTTTTTAAAGAAAGGAGGGAGTGATGGAGGGGAAGAGAGAGAAAGAGAGAGAGAGAGAGAGAGAGGAGGGAGAGAGAGAGAGAGAGAGAGAGAGAGAGAGAGAGAGAGAAAGAGAGAGAGAGAGGAGGGAGAGAGAGAGAGAGAGAGAGAGAGAGAGGAGGGAGAGAGAGAGGAGGGAGAAGGTAGAAAAGGATGGAAGGAAGGAAAGAGGAAAGGAAGGAAAGAGGGAGTGAAGGAAGGAAGGGAGGTAGGAAGGAAGAAATGGAAGGAAGGAAGAAGAGAAGTAAAGGCAAAAGGGAAGGAGGAGAGATAGAAGGGAGGAAGAGAGGGAGGGAAGGAAGGTTGGAAGGAAGGATAGAAGGGAAGAAAAGAAGGAAGAAAGAGGGGGAAAAGCAAAGCAGAAACTCAAAATGACAAAACAACTACATGTTTGTTAGTTCTTGCCCCCTTTCAGTAGCCTTGACTGAGCTCAGGTGCTCTTCGGGGAGCTCTGGTTAATCCGTTGAGAATGAAGGAATAGAGGCCAATTTTCTCTTTTCACAAAGGTGATGCTGGTGGGAGGAGGGCTTAATTAAAGAAGTGGCCTGCTCGTGGCCACTGCAGCCAACAGGATTTGGCAACCAAAACCTGTCATAAGCCTGAATTCTTGGTAATGTTAATGGGAGGTAGCAGATTCTGAGACTGGCCAAACTGGAAGGCACCTTAGAACATTTCCTAGTGGGCCTGGAAGAAACATTAAGAAATGAAATGTCAGCCCTGGAGAGGCTGTTAGACCATAAGACAGAGTGTCAGAAATAGTGGGACCATAGAACATGGCCTTTTAAGCTAGAAGGAGCTCACACAGAGTGAATCTGGTACAACAGACCCAAACTCAAAGCCTGTCTCTGTCACTTCCTACCTGAGTGACTTTGGACAAGTTTCTTTCCCTCTCTGGGTCTCAGTTTCCTCATCTGTAAAATGAAGGGGCTGGACTCCATGGCCTCTGAGGGCCCTGTCAGCTCTAGATCTAGATTCTCATGATCCTGTCATGAACGTCAGAACTGGGATGGTCCTTAGAACATAGAACACCAGCACTGGAAAGGGCTTTAAAACAAACAACTCCCCACCCCAGATTACTGGAGCTGGAGGAAACCTTAACAATCATTGAATTCACGTGCCTCCCTACATTTGGTGTACAGAAAATATTTCTTAGCATTAGAGGGAACCAAAGGATACTACAAGCTGGGGATTCTTTTTTTCTCTTTTTCTTTTTTTGTAATCACTTTATTTATTTTTTAGTTTTCAACATTCATTTCCACAAGATTTTGAGTTCCAAATTTTTCCCCATCTTTTCCCTACCCCCATCCCAAGATGGCAAGCATACTGAATACCCCCCCCTCAGTCTGCCCTCTCTTCTCTCCCCCCTTTCCACCCCTTATCCCCTACCCCTTTACTTTCTTGTAGTGCAAGATGGATTTCTATATCCCATTGCCTGTATATCTTATTTCCTGATTGCATGCAAAAACCATTTTTTTTTAACATTTGTTTTTAAAACTTTGAGTTCCAGATTCTCTTCCTTCTC
>JAQQSV010023350.1:0-10391 GCA_028646515.1 Pseudochirops corinnae
ATTGGGGGAGGGGGGATACACTGGGATGGCTGTTTTGGGGCGGTGGGTAGGGGAAAGATGGGGAGAAAATATGTAACTCAAAATCTCATGGAAATGAATGATGCAAACTAAAATAAAATTTAAAAAAACAAACAAACAAACAAACAAAAAAGAATTCAGCCCTTGAGCCTTAGATTACCTGATCTGGGTTCTCTTTTAATTTTTATTATATGATCTTTAATATTTAGGCCACATAATCATCTTGTGTTTACTGTTGTATATGGTATAAAATGTTGGTCTAAACCTAGTTTCACCTCCAACTGTTTTCCAGTAATTTATGTTTGGGGGTTTCTTAGAAGCTAGGAACTGTCCAAATCTTTTAAAATATTTATTCTGGGTACTTTTATTAGAATACTGGTAAATATGCCTTAAGAGAAAAAGAACTGGATGTATGTATGCATTAATGAAGAAATAATGATTTCTGCATTCTTTCCGAACTTCAAGTAGCTGTGCTAACCCCCTGCATCCACATTATCACCAGGTAAAATAATGAATTGGTCATATTTTTAGGCAGCGAGGTGGCACAGAGTGCTGGATTCAAATGTAACTCTTGACACTAGCTGTGAGACCCTGGACCACTCACTTAATCTTTCATTGCCTCAGATTCCTCATCTATGAAATGAGGATCATAATAGCACCAACTTACAGGACTATTGTGAGGATCAAAAGAGATAATAATTGTAAAGCATTTTGCACAGTGCCCAGCACATAGTAAATGACAGATGTTAGTTATTATTATTATTATTCATTTAAAATGTCAGGATTATTAAATCATCATCTGATCAAGAGAAGCAAGAAATAAGTAGAGATATCAGGTTCTATACTTCTGCAACTTCTTTATAAATACTAAAAACAAAGAAGAGCTCTCCTACATAAAACATTTGTTTATAGGCTTTCTTAATTTTACCCCTAATTTTCACCGCAAAGAAATTATGCGCCTGTCTCATTTAATTGCTAGGATCAAAAGAGAGGATAAGAAGAGAGGAGGGGTCAAGAAAACAAAAACAAGGAGAACTAAATTTAGGCTTGTTATTTCATTGATTCTAGCGATCTGTATGCTGACCTTGGAGTACCTTCTAATGGGACATATTTTGTTTCTCAAGTGGAAAAATACAAACATTTAAGATCAATTATAACATAGAAAGAATAATCACCTTCTCTACCTTTCAAAAATCATTTTATTCTGGGTCTACCTGTGCTTTGGATTTAGTCAAAAACAAATAAAATTCATTCACTTATCCAGTTTAACTCTAAGAGAAATTGTTTTATTGGGCCTGTTATGTCATTTTCTACTTTTGCAATAAGGTGGAAATAAATTGCAAAAATATATTCTTGAGGTACAAGAGCATTTCTAAATGCCAACATCTTAGTCCAGGACATAATTACTTCTTGACTGGAATATCACACTATCTTCTTCCCACTGCTATCCTTTCCAATCTACTCTGCATGCAATCAGCCAGATTGATCTTTCTAAAATATCGTTTCCATCACATTACATCCTGAGACCATTGTGTAAATTATATACCTTTTGGTCTGACTTTAAAAGCCCTCCATAATCTGGACCCATGATCTGACCTTTTCTATATCATCTCAAAATATTCCCCTACATGAGCCCTCTCTACTCCAGCCAGATCAATCTACTATCAGCCAAACAAACCAGCCTGTTTTTGCTCATGTCACCTTCCCTCTTCTCTGAGAATCCAAATCATTTTCATCTTCTTATGTATCTGTGATTTGTAGGAAGCTTCTTCAGAGAAGGAATTGAGCAGTAAATTTACTTGAATCCCCCACAGAATTTAGTGAAGGTCCTTGCAGGTACTATGTAAGCAATCACCACAAGAGCACGTGGTCTAGACAGGGGAAATTACTAAATGCCCACCGTGTGCAGTGCATTATACTAGACCTATAGGAGACAAAGTTTACATAAGGCAATCCAAAGAGCCTGTGTTCTATGTAAGAACTTACGAGTTCTTTTTTTTTTTTACTAGACTCTCAATTTAAATATTAACTAGATGAATGAATAGAATTCTATATGAAATATAAATACGCACATTGTAATTTGGCAATTTTACAAGAGTATTATGAAAATAATTTGTGACTCTCTATACTTTACTCTGAGGGACCTAGTTATGTACATGAATTAGTGACCACCTACATATATATCTGCCTTAAACAGGAAGGCTTTTAATTATACTTAAGTAGCAAATGGCCACATATAAATGAAGTATTCCAAAAAACTAAACATATCTTGCACATTAATACCTATAAAGTAAAAGTGTAAGGAATGTAGCCTAAGAAAGTGTTGCATATCTGATTGATTGTTGACATTACTATGTCAGAGTCAAGACACAATGTGTCCAACTGTGGCTGATCAGACCAAAATGAGCTCAGAAGGCTTGACCACAGTTCAGGCACAAATAGTACATATAAATATTTGGAGTGGAGATGTCTCTAAATTTGCACATCTCACATTTCTTTTGAGCTACTATAATTCTGCTTTGCTCATAGAGCACAGGGCTTTCTTTGATACAGGTCCACCATGTTGGATGGTCTTGTGCCAGTGTCTCCTATGTCTCATAATCAATTTTAAAGATCTTCAGAGAGGCACAGGCAGTGTCTTTGTATCATTTCTTCTGACCTCTGTGTGAGCACTTGTCTGTGTGAGTTCTCTGAAAATAGTCTTTTAGACAAATATACATTTGGTATTTGAACATTTTGGTCAGTCCATCAGACTTGTACTCTCTGCAGTAGAGTCTGAATGCCTGGCAGTTCAGCTCAAGAAAGGACCTCAGCGTACAGTAACTTATCTTGTCAGGTGATCTTCAGAATCCCCCTAAGATGTTTCAAATGAAAGCAATTGTTTCCTGGCATGGCATTGGTAGATTGTCTAGGTGTAACAGGCATACAACGAGGTCAGTACAATGGTTCTATAGACCTTCAGTCTAGTAGGCAACCTAATACCTCTTCTCTCCTACACTTTTCTTTGAAACCTCTCAAACACTGAGCTAGCTGTGGCAATGCATGCATCAACCTCATCACTTATATGGACATCCCTGGAAAGTATACTGCCAAAGTAAGAAAACTTGTCCACAGCATTCAAAATTTCTCCATCTGCTTTAAATGACAGTTCCACATATGGATGTGAGGTGCTGGCTTGTGGAGAAACTCTATTTTCTTGGTGTTAATTGTCAGGCCAAAATTAGCACAAGTAGCAGAGAATCAATTCATACTTTCATCTTGGCCTCAGAGGCTGCATTGAGTACAGAATCATCTGCAAAGAAAAAGTCATGCACCAACTCTCCTTCCACTTTAGTCTTGGCTGGTAGCCTTTTCAAATTAACTAATTTACCACCAGTATGGTAGCTGACCTTGATGCTGTCCTCAGAAATGGCATCTAACAACACTGCTGAAAACATCATTCTAAAAAGCATGGCAGCAAGCACACAGTCCTTCTTCACTCCATTGGTGAATGGGAAGGTATGAGAGCATCATCTACTATCCAGAACCTATGCAAACATTCTGTCATGGAACAAGCATACAATACTTTTGAACTTCTCCAGGCAACCAAATTTTGACATGATTTTCCAACTGTTGGATATCTAAGCAGAATTATAAAGATGGGGGTCTTCCTCCTAAGACTTCCGTTAATTTGATCAGTCATAAACTCTTGGGAAGGTGAATGGAAAAGCATAAAGCATGCTTTCTTTTGATCTCCCAAAAATAATATCTAAGCTCCACATGAAAGAATTACCATCCATTGAACTCCAGACTCCATAACATATACAGGAAGGAAATAACATAAATTATATAGAAGAAGGTTCCTTAGTGGGTGCAGGGGGGATTTATTGAGCAGTCAACCTAGAATCAAAGTCCTAGAAGGAGATTCATCATTACTATGTTCAATGTCCAGCACATGGCAAAATTTCAGTGTGGCATACTTCAAGGGTATATGCACAAGTCAGATCCTATGACAGAGAGGACACTGGCCCCCTCTTATTTCATGTTCACCAAACAAAGAATGAGACTACTCAAGTTTCATCATGAAATATTTGACATTCAATATGAAGATTTTCTGGTCTGAGAGGTTTGTTATACACTCAAATGGAAAGCTGACATAGATTGTAAAAATTCCGGAAGGAAATTTTTACAAACATCATCTAAAGACATTCTTCTGTTGGTAGTATTTTGGGGAGGTTCTCCCAAAGGCTGAATGATGTCATTAAGAGACGCTTCTGTTGTTGTTGTTATTCAGTCATGTCCAATTCTTTGTAACCCTATTTGGGAATTTCATGGCAAAAATACTAGAGTGGTTTTCCATTTTCTTCTCCAGCTCATTTTACTGATGAGGAAACTGAGGTAAACAGGGTTAAGTGACTTGTCCAGGGTCACACAGCTAGTAAGCATCTGAGGCCAGATTTGAACTTAGGTCCTCCTGACTATATGTACTCTATCCACTATGCCACCTGCCTGCCCCAAGAGAGGATTCTCCTGAGGTTAACTGAGTCCATACTTCTTTATGTCATGTAGAGCAGCATGTTTCATTTTTGCATTAGTCATTAACTAACCAATCTTTAAAAAAAAAAACTAACCGTATTCATTTCCATAGTCCATGACTATGGTGAATGACCTTACAAAAATGCCAGTTCCAGGATACATAGTATTTAACATGTGCTTAAGACATTCCAGTTTGTGGATTGGTAGATTGGGAAGGTGGCAAAACAAAGAAAGGTTGTGCTTAGGGTGTGGTAAGAAAACTGCAAGATGGCTTTTATCAATGACCTCTGGACTTATCTGTGGAGTACAGATTAAATATGTACCACAACTATTCCAATGATATGATGTTATGTACCTCTATGGAAACATGAAGGCTAAAATGAACATTTCCATGGAGTGAAAAACGACATGGATAAACTGGACAAATCTGTTCCACATTTTGTGATAATCTCGTAGGAAGAAGAGAACTCCTGAAATACTAAATTAGTGAATTTCAAAAAGATGCCTATATGTGTGTATGTAAATACATCTATGTTTATCTATATAGAAAGATACACACCCTCACACACACTTACACAAATATAAATGCATACACACACATAAAAATCAAAGAACATTTTAAAGTTGGTAAGTTGGATATGAGATTGAGGCTTCATGAGAGTAACTGGACTAACACAGACATTCAGGCCACAACAAGAACATGAGGGTTGCTTATGACAGGCTGTCCTTAGTCCAAGGATCTTTTATCTAGAGAAAAGTAATCAGTGCCCAGGAAGCAGTCATGGGCCATTAGGGACTACAATTTGATAACCTAATAAAACCTTCCCAGATACTGTGTAAGGCAGCACAGTCCAGTACAAAGGACAGTGTATCTATACTTGGTCCTTGGTCAATACTTTTTGAACTAAATTATGAAGAGCCTAGTACCCATACCCAAGGATCTTACTGGAATGCCCAGCCCTGTGCTGTTGTTTGCATGGATGTTGGAGAGGCAGGTTATTCTATGTGATATAGCTGAAGGAGGTTTGGATTTGGAGGCAAAGGAACTGAGTTCAAATCTTGGCTCTGTCACTTATTAACAGGGTGACCCTGAGCAAATCATCTCACTTTTGCAGTCTCATTTTCCATCCCTGCAAAAATAAGGGGGTTGGAGTAAATAATGAGTAAAGTCGAATGGTCTAATGAGGACCCAAGTTCTCCTTTGCTCTGGTCTAACCATCTGGGTGCAGTATTCTAGGTCAGCAGTTCTGGAAATGTACAGCTGAAGGGTCTACAGGGCAGGATGTTCCTTTTCCATGTTCCAAATCTGAGAAACAAGCATCACTGCCTTAATTTACACTCCCTGCTCATTTGGAAAGAAGAGTAATGATTACCAGGCCTACGGTATGAAAAGGTGACTCAAGAAACATTTACCCAGCATGGTGGAAGTTCCTGCCCTGGACATTATATCCCTCCAAGGTCAGAGCAATGTAGGCTAGAATACTTAGGGAAGAGTTCATGAATGAAGTAGACTCACACTGGACCATGAAGGAAGGTATAACAAACACAGAAAACAACACAAATAAGAGAAGAGACAAGAAGAGAGGAATGGGAATGGTGGATTCCCAAAGCAGTGAGGAGACTAACCTGGAAGAAATAAATGAGTTACAGTGAGAAGCAACATGATGTAAGGCTGACCTAGTAAGACATTTACAAACTGGGGGCAGCAGAGGGCTGGGCTTTATTAACCATACCCTTGTGTGTATGCGGTGTCCCAAAAATA
The DNA here is from genome assembly GCA_028646515.1 of Pseudochirops corinnae. Classification (NCBI taxonomy): domain Eukaryota; kingdom Metazoa; phylum Chordata; class Mammalia; order Diprotodontia; family Pseudocheiridae; genus Pseudochirops; species Pseudochirops corinnae. The sequence continues at coordinate 6,296 of JAQQSV010023350.1, forward strand.
TTAGTGAAGTTTTCAGCTATTAAGGCATATATGTATAGATTGGTATATGCATATACATTTCTATATTTGTGTATATGAATGTATGCAAATATATGTTAAATATTCGTATATTAAAAGATAAACCATCCATAAGCAGAATCTGGGAGACTTACAAATGTGCCAGCCTAACCACATATTTGTAAATTAAGACCCGTCAAGATGCCAAAAATATAGATTCTACCTTCAAAAAACAACGAAGATAATACCCAATGTTGTTAAACAACAATCCACTTAATAAATGCTTTTTTTTTAGAAATCATTAACAGTGTGCACTGGATAGTCAGTGTCTGCAGAGGATGGGCATCATGGCTCCATTCTTGGGCATCATGGCTCCATTCTTAGTACTGAACAACACAGATATTCCCATCATGGGATCAGGTCCATGGAAGTCCTAGCCAGGCAAAGTGCCCAAAGCAGTGAAGACTGACACAGACATGAAATATTACCACATTGGCTGTGCCTGTGTCTACCAGAATGAGTCCATGAGCCAAGCCTGAGGAACTGTTCTCTCCTGGTTGACCCCAGGATTCAGGACATTGCAACAAAGCCCAACAAAACCACAATTCAGGTTCTGATTGGGTTCCACATATGGAGAAAGGTGGCTGTGATCTCCATGTTGGTCTTTCCGGCACACACTGATGAGAACATTCAGGTCTTTGATTCTGAGCTGACCAGTATGGGGATGCCAATCACACTTAATTATAACTGGGATAAGAGGGTCTATGCTTCTTCTCACAAAGATGATTCCTCTTACGTTTCATTTTGAAGCTGTGTATGGTTAACATCCAGTATCTAAATGATATTCTCCTGATGCTTCCAGCTATGCTAACAAGTTTGCATTGTTCTTCTGCATTGTACTGTTCATTCACACTTCTGACCTCTGCTCTTTTTTTAATGACTTCTTTTCTTTATTTATTTTTAGTTTTCAACATTCATTTCCACTAGATTTTGAGTTAGAAATTTTCTCCCCATCTTCCCCTACCCTTACCCCAAGATAGCAAGCCTATTGAATATCCCTTCCCCCAATCTGCTCTCTTATATCCTCCTCCAGCCCCCCTAACTTTCTAGTAGGGCAAGATGGATTTCTATACCCCAGTGCCTGTATATCTTATTTCCCAGTTGCATGCAAAAAAACATTTTTTTTTTAACATTTGTTTTTAAAACTTTGATTTTCAGATTCCCCTTCTTCCCTCCTCATCGACCCCCACTGGGAAGACAAGAAATTCAATATGGGTTGTACATGTGTAGTTATGTAAAACATTTCCATAGTAGTTATACTATGAAAGATTAACTATATTTCCCTCCATCCTATCCCACCCCCCATTTATTCTACTTCCTCCTTTGACCCTGTCCCTTTTCAAAAGGGTTTGCTTCTAACTACCCTCTCCCCCAATATGCCCTCCCTTCTATCATCTCCTGTCTTATTCTCCTCCCCCATATTTTCCTGTAAGGTAAAATACCCAATTGAGTGTGTGTTATTCCTTCCTTAAGCCAAATTCAATGAGAGTATGATTGACCCATTCCCTTTCACTTTCCTACTCTTCTCCATTGTAACAGTCTTCTCTTGCCTCTTTTATGTGAGATAATTTACCCTAATCTATCTCTCCCTTTCTCCTTCTCTCATTATATTCCTCTCTCACCTCTTAATTTTATTTTTTAGATATCCCTTCCTATTCAACTCATCCTGTGCCCTCTATCTATGTATACATGAACATACATATGCCCACACTCACATATATATTCATATACACATACACCCTCCTATACATACCTATATATTCCCTTCAACTATTCTCACACTGAGAAAAGTCTCATGAGTTACAATTATCATTTTTCCATGTAGGAATGTAAATAGTTCAACTTTAATAAGTTCCTTATTATTTCTTTTTCCTGTTTTACCTTCTCATGTTTCTTTTGCTTCTTATATTTGAAAGTCAAATTTTCTGTTTACCTCTATTTTTTTTTCATCAAGAATTCTTGAAAGTCCTCTATTTCACCGAATGACCGCATTTTCCCCTAAAGCATTATCCTCAGTTTTGCTGGGTAGGTGATTCTTGGTTTTAATCCTAGCTCCTTTGACCTCTGGAATATCATATTCCAAGTCCTTTGATCCCTTAATGTAGAAGCTGCTAGATCTTGTGTTATCCTGATTGTATTACCACAATACTCAAACTCTTTCTTCTTGACAGCTTGTAATATTTTCTCTTTGACCTAGGAACTCTGGAATTTGGCTATGATATTTCTAGGAATTTTCTTTATGGGATCTTTTTCAAGAGGCAATCAGTGAATTCTTTCAACCAAGAAATTTTTTTCAACCCTCTGGTTCTAGAATATCAGGGCAATTTTCCTTGAGAATTTCTTGAAGGATGATTTGTAGGCTTTTATTTTTTTATCATGGTTTTCAGGTAGTCCAATAACTTTTAAATTATCTCTCCTGGATCTATTTTCCAGGTCAGTGGTTTTTCCAATGTAATATTTCACATTGCCTTCTATTTTTTCATTTGTTTGGATCTGTTTTATAGTATCTTGATTTCTCACGAAGTCATTAGTTTCCAATTGCTCCAATCTAATTTTGAAGGAGTTATTCTCTTTGGTGAGTTTTTGAAATTTGTTTTCCATCTGTTCAATTCAGCTTTTTAAGGCATTCTTCTCCTCATTGGCTTTTTGAGCCTCTTTTTCCATTTGAGTTAGTCTATTTTTTAAGGTGTTATTTTCTTCAGAATTTTTTGGGGTCTCCTTTAGCAGGCTGTTGCCTCACTTTTCATGATTTTCTTGTATCATTGTCATTTCTCTTCCCAATTTTTCCTCTACTTCTCTTACCTGATTTTCAACATCCTTTTTGAGTTCCTCCTTGGCCTGTAACCAATTTTTCTTGTTTTTTTGGTTTTTTTTGTTCCCAAAAAAGGATTCTATGATCTGATTGCACTTCCTCTGCTTGCTCATCTTGCCAGCCAATTACTTGACTTCTGAACTCTTTGCTATGGTAGAACTCTATTTCCAGAGTGGAGAGAGCTATGTCCTAGATCACTGGGGTTTTTGCAAATGTTGTCAGAGGTCTGAGGAAGGCACCCTCTCTGTAGCCCCCGCCCCCACAAGCTCTGGTATACTGGTGTTTCTCACCCCAGGACCACCACCTAAGACTGTGACCCAGACCCAAGTAGGTCAAAGCAAGAGCAATTATCCTCAGAATGGTTGGTTGGTCCCCCTACAATCTTCAGGGAAGGAGCTCTGGAAGCAGTCACATGGCAGCAGTTATAGCCACCATTTCTCCGCCACCTCTCACCCCAGGGTCAGAGGCCAGACTGCACTCTTCCATCACCTAGTTCCAACAGAGTTCCCCATTGACCTTTTACTTTCTCTTTGGAGTTTATGGGCTGAAAAGTCTGGAAACCACCACAGCTGCTGATAATTTACTCTCCTGAAGTCTGTTCTGGCTGGTCGGGGCCACCTTGGGTCTGGGCCTGCTCATGTGGGACTGTGCTCTGGCTCCCAACTCTGTGATAGACCCTTCCTGTAGGCCTTCCAGGCTGCCTTCAGAGTGGAAGATTTGTTTCCCTCTGCTACTTTTTGGGTTATGTAGCTCTGAAATTTGTTTAGAGTCATATTTTACAGGTATTGGAGGTGGTTGGTGTGGGAGGTTAAGCAAATTCCTGCTTTTACTCCATCATCTTGTCTCTGCCCCCTGACCTCTGCTCTTAAAAACAGGATCAGCAACTGAGGACCAGTGTAGAATTTCAATGTGATCAAGTACCAGTTTTTTCTGCCTTATTTCAGCCCCAGATAGAGGGAAAACAGAAAGACTGGCCCTCCTTACCCAGATATCACAAACAATTGTGCCACCAGTGAATGTTTTTCTTTAGTAACAAGTAGATAAGATATATAACCTAACTTCTTGCTCTAATTTTTTTAAAAAAATCTTTTATGTTTAATAAAAAAAAACTGATAAACTAGGAATCAAAAACAATGAAATTTGTTACTCATATTGAATTTAAAATATAATAATTTAATACACTGAATTATTTTGAAAAACTTTAAAGTTAACAAAATAGGGTTTAAA
>JAQQSV010023351.1:0-10391 GCA_028646515.1 Pseudochirops corinnae
AAACCCCTATGTACAAATGAGCTCCACAAGACTAATGGGACTTAATGAAAAGAGGCAAGGGACTAGATTTAAGAGAGATTGGGAAAGGCTTCCTGTAGAGAGGGGATTCTAGCTGAGACTTGAAGCAGGTGAGGAGCAGGGTTAGAAATGAGGTTAAAAGCAGAGTTAGAAGTGAAATTTGGGTTCAATTTGAGAGATGATGAAAATAATACAAACTACCTTTTACATAGGGACTTATGATTTGCGAAGAGCTTTACATATATTTACATATCCTATTTCATTTGAAAATGAGCTTCATAATCATGCTAGCCACCTCTACCCAAAGGTGATGGACTTACAGGCTGGAGGAAACACGTTTTTGGACCTGGTCGGTGGGGGAATTTGTCATAACCTATGCTTGTATGTTGCAGGCGAAGGGCTTCTTTTTTCCCTCAGTGGGGGAAAGAGGTGTGTTGGAGAGAAAATAGATTTTTATTTAAAAAAATAAGCAGAAGTTTAAAAATTTTTTAAAGATTAAAAAAAGAAAAGAAAATCTGTTTCATATAAAGTAAAAGTTGTTTTCCCAAGCCGGGGTCATCCTAAGTCAGTGGTTCTACCCAGATAGAGTTTACAGTCTTTTAAGTGAGCCTCCATTTAGGGAAGGTGGCACAGAAAGTACCAGAAAACAGGAAAAATCAGGAAAGCTTGACAGGATTACTCACAGCCAAGGGCTCCAGGTCAAGTTTTCTCTAAGCAGTGAGCATTTTATTCGTCCCAGAAATGGGATGGGGGAAGAGGGGGAGAGGAGGGAGCAAAAAAAATTTAGAACTCAAAATCTTATAAAAGTGAATGTTGAAAACAACTTTATATGTAATTGGAAAAAAATACTATTAAGTGCAGGGGGAAGAAAAATTAAATTAATTTTTAAAAAAAGAAATAGGATTTGATTTTTTAAAATTCAGTTTATACTCAATTTTTCTAGATCGTGTTGGGAGTGGGGGTGGAGTAGGCCATTTGGGGATCATAATGGTCACTGGCTAGCAGTTACAGAGGCCTTTAAGGCTCACAAAATGCTTTGATCCTCCAAGGCCCCAGTGCCAAGTGTCCTTCATTATTAGCCTCATTTTAAATGGATTAGAGTGGAGGGTGGGGCTGGTCCATGAGGGAATAAGTGAAAGGGGCTCTTCCTACTGCTAATCCTTGGGGGTTGGGGGGCGGGGGCGGGAAGTGGATGGACTTGCTTCAGGAAGTGTGGATAGATGGCACAGAATGGAGGCGTGTTTCAGGTATTTTGTGGCTTGGCCAGTCCATCTGCTACACAAGAATGAGGAAATTGAGGGTGACACAAAGTAAGTGACTTGTCCAGGTTCACAATGCTGATAAGTATACAGAGGTCTTAGAAATTGAATCTATGAGTGTATCAGCTTCATTGAGGGAGGGAGCTTGTTTTTGCTTTTTTTTTTTTGTACCCCAAGCACTTGCCACAGGACTGGGGACATTAATAAATGAGGGTGAATGGATTAATTCACTTGATTGATTGACTGGTTTAGTACTAAATGAAACTTGAAAGATCATCCTTCTGGCCTCTCATATGACAGAGGAAGAAACAAGGTAAGGAAAAGCCACACTCAGCTCTCACACTTAGAGAGATCTGGGGCATTTGAAGACTTTTCTGGGCAATAAGCTGGTCCTTTCCATATATTCCACACAGCTTTGTCATTGGACACATGAGTGTGTGTGAGTTGTGAGTGTGTGTGAGTGTGTATGTGAGTGTGAGTGTGTGAGTATGAGTGTGTGTGTGAGTGTGTGAGAGTGTGTGTGTGAGAGTGTGAGTGTGTGTGTGTGTGTGTGTGTGTGTGTGTGTGTGTGTGTGTGTGTGTGTGTATGAGAGAGAGAGAGAGAAAGAGAGAGAGACTGGGTGAGTAAATATTATTTGGCTTGGGAGCCACTGGAGCCACTTTTCCTTTGTTCTTCTGTCTCCTCGTGTGTCGTGATCATGCGACTCCACCTCTACCTCCCAATCCCATGTTGCGATGACTATCTGTCCCTTGTGCCCAGAATGTTTAGAATTTAGAATGGTTCCCTTTAGAATCCCAGACTCAGCTCAAATGCCAGCTTCTGCAGTATATCTCTCCTGATCCCCTCTACTGTATCTCCTCTCTCTTCTAAGATTACTCCTATTTACTCTATATATGTGTATACACACATGTGTGTCTATATATACATATAGACACACATGTATATATACAGGCATGTATATGTGGTATGTATGCATACATGTATGTATGTGGAAAAAACCGGAGAGGGAGGGAGAGAGGGAGAGGGATGTAGGGAGAGTGAGAAAGAAAGAGAAGAGAGGAGAGGATGGAAGAGGAGAGGAGGGGAAGGGAGGAAGGGGAGAGGAAGGAAGGGTTAGGAGGGGAGAGAGAGAGGGAGAGAGACAGAGACAGAGACAGAATGAATGTACCCAGTTATTTCCATGTTGTTTCCAACTTTAGAATGTCAGTTTTCTGACAGTAGGTACCATTTTGGCTTTTCGGTGTATTGTCAGAGCTTAGCCCAGTGCCGGGCCCATAGTAAGCATGCAGTAAACATAGCGTGTTTTTAATAAATGCCTATTGATGGTTAATTGTTTTCTGCCCTTGAACGAAGTGATGCGTACAAATGGGGAATGGAAACGACACTGTACATGGAATTAGGTTGCCTGGAGCCCAATGTCCATCCATCCCCGCAGTTTCCAAGGGGTCCTAGGGCAATGACTCACAGCTCACCAATGGCCATCCCAGCTGCCTGGGAGTCAGGTCCCCCTCCAAAGCTGTCTGACCACACTTCCTACATGACCATGTGTATGCAGTGATTGCTTTGTATTTCAGATACGCAGCTGTCCCCAGTACCTCATTGCCCAAAGGAGCATATGAACAAGAGTATGACCTTATAAAGACTATAGGAAACTGGGCCAGGCCATGGTGACTTAGCACAAATACCAGGAAGAATTTTTTTTTCTTTAATGTCGGGGAGTTGCCCAAAGTTTGTCCAGCCTGAAGCTACTTCCTTTACTGTTTTGTAATCAGAGACTAAAATGGCCAGGATTCATATTTAAGACCTGCCAGTAAAAAGAGATAATAGAATGGGAAATAAGAGTTTAAAAGGTCCCCAATCCTGGTGGTTTCTCACCCCACAAATGTTCCTATGTGTTTCTAGCATGATTCACTCACCCATGGAACGGAGCTTACCTCAGCACTGATATTGCCTGGAGCCGTTCTCCCAGTTGTTTCATGCATGTGTGTCTTGTCTCCCCAGCTAGACTGGAAGCTGCCTGAGGGCAAGGTCCCTGTTTTCTACATCTTCAGGGACCATTGCTGCACCTTTGCATAACACCAGGCACAAGGCAGATACTTGGCAAGAGCTTGGTCAACCAAAGAATGGAGAGCCCTAAAAGCACATCAGACCATGTGGTCTAAGAGGAAAGGTGCTTGAGCTTAGAGTCACCCAGTCTGGGACTCCCTGGATTGTATTCCAGCTTAATCTCAGTTTCATCTTCTATAAAATGGGGTTTTAATACCCAAAGTAGCTACCTTACTGTATTCCTGGGAGTATAGACTTAAAGCTGCAAGGGAGGAATCATATGACCCAATCCCTTTATTTTTATAGATGAGGAAACTGAGACCCAGAGGGAAAAGTGACCCACCTAGTCAGTCTCCTACTCAGTCAATTCTAGTGATCTCCTATTTCTTTATTCTAGAAATCACTAAAAACTCCTGTATAAGTATTTATAACAAGCTAACTTGTACTTCTGTCTCATTCAAACACTCTCCTCTTTCTGCTCCTCTCCATCTCTGAGTTATTTCCAGAGTCCTCTCATCTCCCACATCTCATCCCCAACCAACTCCAAATGTCACAGAGCCATACTACATGACCCCTTCCCCACAGGTCACTACCCCATGGAGCCCTAGAAGCTGCTGCTGGTGTTGGTGGAGGGCTGACACATCAGTCCTTGTGGTCTCTCCATCTGAATGTTAGTGGCTTCTGTGTGAGGACTGCTTAATAAATACTTGTTTGATTGATAAGGAAAGCTTTATGCATGTTCTCTCCCTCTCTCTCTCCCTCCATGTCTCTCTCTCTCTTTCTCTCTCTCTCTCTCTCTCTCTCTCTGTATATATACATACACATACATATTATACTTAACTATCCATATACATATTATTCCTCTCCCCCAGTCCTTCATTCTGGGTAGAATGAAAGGTCTTTGAGGGCAGAGCCTGATTTTTGACTCTATATCCATAGCAAAGTGCCTGGTACTTGGCATATATTAATGGTCCTTAACACATGCCTGTTGAACTGAACTGAATTGCAATAGGCAGAACTTAATCCATCTTGCTGGTAATGAATCTGTGGAGCAGGAAGAAGATTTGGGAGCTGTTTGAACAATGAGCATGGGACAGTTTGATTAGATGCAGGGCAGGGCCCCATGACTGCCTGTCATGAATGCTCCGCCTTTCTTTCTCTCTGCTGGACTATGTTTGGAATGAGCTGTCCTCTGGGAGAGAGCTAAGGTCATGCTGTGCCCAGGGATGTACAGGGAGTGAGAGGCACAGCTGGGGAATGTGTTGGAACAAAGCAGGGTTAAGACAAGGCATTACAGACCATCCCAGGGGACAGGCTCCCCTCTGACAGTTGTCTCTCTGGCCTCCCTCATCACTGTAGGATGAGTGAGTGCTGGGCTCTGGAATTCTCAGGATGCCAGATGATAATGGGGCACAGGGAAAGATGGGAGGGAGCAGCTAGGGATTAATCCCAGTCCTTGGCAGTTGTGGTAGAAAGGACCACTATCCCTTTTGTCTCTTTTGGTCTCCCAACTCTTGCCAGGAAACTCAGACTCAAGGCTTGGGTCAGATGGGGGAAGGGGAAGGGGGAGAGGAGGAGGATCTCCATCTGTATTCTGCTTACAAATGGAATTTACTAAGGAAATGAATCACTTCCCCTCTCCCCTGAAAAAATCTGAATCCAGGTTTTCCTGACTCCAGGTGCAGCATGCCAGCTTCTATATCACATTGCCTCTTTGAAAAACAGAAGATGGAAGGAGGGAAGGGAGGAAGGAAGGAAAGAGGGAAGGGAGTAAGGAAAGAAAGAGGGAGGAAGAAAGGAAGGGGGGAGAGAGGCAGGGATGGAGAAAGGAAGGAAGGAGGGAGAAAAGAAGGAAAAAGGGAAGGAAGGAAAAAAGGAGGGATGGAAGGAAGGCAGGAAGGAAGGGAGGGAGGAAGGAAAGAAGGAAGGAAGGTAGGAAAAAGGGAAGAAAAAAGGAAGGAAAGAAGGAGGGAGGGAGGAAAGAAGGAAAAAGGAAGGGAAGTGAGAGGGAAGATGAGAAGGAAGGGAGGGAAGGAGAGAGAGAGTTCTTTTTTTCCCTCCCTCTAGTCTGAAGTTCTGTAACATGCAACTGGAAGAGAGAAAATCAGATGTGCTTTCCCGTTCACAAAGTGGATAGCTAAAGGACAGCCTATTCCTGTTCAGGCTGATTCTAAGGATGATGTAGTTTTCCTGAGTTTTTCTTCCTCTTCCACGCTGCATATGTAAATTTCAGCATGCCCTTCATACAAGTTTTCTCCTGCCTTTTTGGATGATTTTTCATCTGCTTTACAAACTGAGCCCTGAGGTCCAACAGACAGCAAGCTCTTCCTCCTCAAGCCAAAGCTGGTCCAAGGATTCCTCTAGTCTACAAGAGCCTGGAGCTCAGGCTAAGGTTGACAGCCCAATCTGCCTCTAGGTCGTGGCTTTTTAAAATTAACATATTTTATTTTGATGTTACCTTTATTTAAAAGTTTGGTTCTACCCTGTACTCTACCCAGTGAGCCATCTATAGTAACAAAAAAGAAAAAGAGTGGGAAAGTGAAGGGGGTGGGGTAGGGATAGAGATGGGAAGAAGTAATTCAGCAAAACTAAGCAATAAGTCAACAGTGTATGCAATGTTCCAAACCCATAGTTACCCACCTTTGAGAAGAAGGGAGGGGGGATATTTCCTCATCTCCTCTCTAGGTTCTGGTTCAGTTTTATAAATGTTTGCAGAGAGATTTTTTTTCCTTTTTGGAGGGGGGGAGGAGGGTTAAGTGACCTGCCCAAGGTCACACGGCTAGTAAGCATTAAGTGTCTGAGGCTGGATTTGAACTCATGTCCTCCTGACTCCAGGGCTGGTGCTCTATTCACCATGCCACCTATCCGCCCCTGACTGATAAGACTTTCAAGCTAAAACCAGAGACTAATGGTGGTCAAAAGGTTCCTCTGCATTTTTAGATGTCTGTGTGCTTGAACACCATTTCAAGACTGACAGAGAAACTCCAAGTCTTGGAAAACCCCTTTGACCCTGGATACCCACTGATATAGAACATACCCAAGGGAGGGGAGTCTTCTTCAGTGGAGTCTCACCTGCCCTTTTAGGAAATTCAAAAGCAAGGAATCCAAAAGAATCTCCTGAATGACTACTATGTGCCAGGTGCTGGGGAGACAGAAGACAAAGGTGATGACCTATTTATTCTTTCTTGTGCTCCCACTTGCAAACTGATCAGAGAAGAAGAGGATGATGGTGCTTATTCTGTGGGACCATGGGCAAAGTACCTGACATCCTTGGGCCTCTGTTTCCTAATCTGTAAAAGGAAGGGGGTTGGGCTTAATGATTCTTGAGGGTGTCTGGCTCCAGGACATGATATCAGATGACAAAGTGTAAACCACTGTCCACTTCTACACTTCTATTTATACTTAGAACTAAGACACAAATCAAAGTTTTCTAGACTTTCACCTTGTGACTTTCACCTTCACATTCTCTCTTCTAAGGAGCTGAGTAGATAGTATGGCATCATAGACTTACAGATAGAAGAAACCAGAGGTCATCAGGTCCAAGCCCCTTCATTTACAGAGGAAGTATCTAAGGACACCCCTCCCCAAGCAGGATGTGACTGACCTCAGCTCTCTCCTGATTCTTAATCTGACACTTTCTCTACCAAAACTTGCTGCTAGTGAAGACCATCTTAGGGCAAAGGGGACCTATGCATCACTTAATCCAATTCCTTTATTTTACAGATGCAGAAACTGAGGCTCAGAAATATGAAGGGATTTGGGCAATAAGTGATTGAAGCTTTTAAATAAACTCAAGATTTTTTGGTTTTGTTTTTTAAACTACAAATAGAGCTTCTCCTTTGGGGGACAGAGCACTGGACCTGGAGTCAGGAAGACCTGAGTTCTAATCCATGACCCTGGACAAGTTACTTAACCGCTGTCTCAATTTCCTCAGCACCTCATTGCTAGGGTTGTGTGAGGATGAAGTGAGATGTTTGTAAAGTTCTTGGCATAGCACCTGGCACTAATAAATGCATCTTCCTTTCCCTCTCCTCTTTCTTCTGCAACATGCTCAGATTCTATTCTCTGTCCTTCCCTCAGCTTTCCTTTTAGATGCCATAAGTAAACAGGAATTTGCTGTCCTGCTGATTAGGAATTGCTAAATGAGGCTGTCAAAGAATTTTCATGTCTAAAAATACTTCCAGGGAAATCGTGATTGCCTTGACGTACCTAACGGAATCTGCTTCATGAACCTCTAGACTAAGACACTTCCTGTGTGGAATGCCATTTCACCTTTGTTGTCCTCGGTTTCTTCATTTGAAAAATGGGAGTAGGGTGGCACAAATGTCCTCCAAGACTCCATCCAGGCTTCCTCATCACCACTAGCAAGGAATGCTGATCAACTGCCACCAGCTGGCAGATAGGCACCTAGAAATAGTCCTGGGGAAAGCCATACTTTATCCTCTCCAGATCACCACTCCAAATCCCATGGGGAAACAACTCCTGTGGAGAAGAGACCACCATTCCCACCAACTCCCACCCACACAGCAGGCAAGCTGAAGCAGCAGGGCACCCTTGGAAAGAGACAGGAGGCAGCATGTGTCAGGCAGGGCAAACCAGCACTACCATCTCTGGCCACCTCCTTGATGAAGACAGCCTAGGATCCTGAACTCAAGAGCCTTGGGAACAGCCAGGCATCCAGCCCAGGGCCCCCAGCCATCATCCTGGCAATTGGTCTCTGAGGATGTGATGCCTGGCAATTATAGCAGAGGCTATGGCCACAGCTACCGAAGACCCAGAAAAGAAAGTTCTTGGCACCAAAGTCCTTGGCCCTTTCAAATGGTTCAATATCAGGAAAGGATAGAATTTTATCAGTGGAAATGACATTATTTATAGAAGAGCCAGTAGCATCTGCTTTGCCTTGATACCCTAAGAATTATGGGAGTTTCCATTTGACTTGAAGCTAAAACTTTCCATATGTGTCTCCCCCCACTGGAATGTAAGCTCATCAAAATCAGGGGCTGTCTTAGATTTTTATTTGTGTCCCCCACACTTTGCACACAGTAAGCATTTAAATGCTTCATTCACTCCATCATTTGTGATCCTATGTTTTCTCCACTAATCACTTTTTATTTTCCTGAAATATCCAGATATTTCCTTAATTTGAAGTGTACCAAGTGCCTTTTAACGTTGTCTTTGGGCAAACAGTCTAACTTCTGCGCTTCCTTCCATCCCACCAGAAAACACTCCTGTTTTCTCAGGTCTCACTTCTGAGTCAGGGCTGAAAGGTAGAGTTTGGCAAGCCTTGTCTGAGAAGAGTTTCTAGAGACAAACCCTGATGAGCTGGGTGGAAAGCCTAGGTTAGGAGGAGTGAGAGGATAGTGGTGTCTAAGCAAGCCTTGCCCTATGCCAAACCCCACTGCAATTGTGTCCAGGAGTTTTCGACCAAAGGGCTTAGGATCCTAGGACTCAGAATGAGCAGTGTTCTTAGAGATCTTCTCAAGCAACCCCTATAATCATGAGGAAACTGAGCCTTGGACAAGTTAAGTGACTCGTCCTAAGGTCATCCAAGCAGTGACCCCCAAACCAGTGCTCTTTCCTCTACTTCTCATGTTACAACCCCAAAACATCATCTAATATGGTGGCTAAGTTCCTGAATATTAAGGAAAAGCCTCTGATTTGATCTTTTTTTTTCTATCTATGATTCTTCTTCCTGTTCTCTTAAATCTTGGGGAACACTGTCTTTGGGGAACAAGGATTCAAGAGGGCTTATCTTAGGCATTTGCTTTAACTTTGAACTGTTGTTAATTGTGCAAATAATTACACAGATTGTACCTCCTGTGTCATTTCCATCCCGCCCTGGACTTTCACACTCTTGGTGCACTGAAAATACCCTTTGCAGTAGAGAGGCAGCTTTCCTGGGTGCTTTACTGCACCTGACCCTACTTAGTGGGAAGGCCAAGGGTAGGACCCATGACATCAGCCACAATCTTTCAGGGCAGTGGCAGGGGGCTCCCAAAACTCAGATCCATGAGACTGGATGTCAACTCATCTAAGAAGGCTCAAGAACTGAGGTCTGCTTTTAGCAAACAGTCAGTAGCGGGCAATCTTGGGTGGTAGGGAGGGGCAGGGTATAAAGTGCCACAGACAAAGGGCCGGTGCATCTGGGAAGCAAGGGCATAGGTTAAGGATCAGGGTCCGAGGAGGAGCCAAGGAAAGGGTTAGAAGAACTCTTTGTAAGAAGGGTTTAAAAAAAAGGTGGTGGGGGGGGGGTAGCCTAAGCAGGGCCAAACTAAGCACATTTTGCTCGGCTCAGTGATCTGGGAGCCAGCCAGCTGGCCAGGATGAACCATTCAGTTCACCTTTGCATCCTTCTGTGTGGGAAGCAGCCGTGCCGGCAAGAAGATGGGACATCAGGTTCCAGTCCAGGCTCTGACACATGTGACCCGGGGCAAGGCATTTCTGCTCTGGGCCTGAGTGTCCTCATCAGTTAGATGGAATGGCCTGAACTCGATCTGGAAGAGGTCTTAAGGCCCCCATGTTCTTTGACTCAGATATAGGTGGGCTTGGGAGCCACTCCAATGCATCCAAACTCACTGATTTGGTCCCTGTGCACAATCTACTGATGCAATTAAAAAGCACTTATTAGTCAACAATTATATGCCATGTTAGGGTTAGAAAGAGCCCTGGGGGAACAGGGGGACCGTCTAGGTGGAACAGTGAATAGAGCACTGCCCTGGAGTCAGGAGGACCTGAATTCACATCCGACCTCAGACACTTAACATTTACTAGCTGTGTGATCTTGGGCAAGTCACTTAACCCTAATTGTTCCCCCTTCCCCCTTCCAAAAAGCGGGAAAAAAAAAGCAAAAAAAAAAAATAGCATTAGGAATACAGACAGAAGTGAAACCATCCCTGGCCTCATAGATATTACATTTTATGGTCAAACATATAAATATAAACACATAAAAATAAATGCATATTTTAAAAGACCATTTGGAGAAGGACATCAGGAGCTGGAGTGGGGAGAATCAGGAAAGGTTTCATGTTCAACAAAGGCTTTTAACCTCCATCAAGTACCCCTTTTTA
>JAQQSV010023352.1:0-10391 GCA_028646515.1 Pseudochirops corinnae
CCTCCTCCCTCTCTCTCCCATGATCTTTCTTTTCCCAAAGGAAGGAGTCTAGGTTTTGGGAGCTGTTCTTACTTTGCTTCTTATGCTTATTCTTACTCATGGTTCTTCAGACCATGAATTTTTTTAAAATCTCTGTGGGGCTCTGCTTCCAGAAGGGAAAGCTCTGTCCCAAATCGCTGGGGTCCTCCCGGCTGCCGTAGACTTCCGGCTGACTGGATAGTGAAGACTCCAGAACAGAGGCCCAAGACGACGATCCGGATCCAGGCCGCTCAATGCGAGAGCACTGGCCTGAAAACAATCGCTCAGTCCCCCTGCTTTTTGCAGGCCGCGGGCGGGAAGCTACAATGCGGAGGCTGGTGCAAAACCTCCGCCTTTTGCTTCTCTGCTCTGGAGACCTTTCGGCCAGACTGCTTATCTCCCCCTTTCACAATCCCCGCTCGTGCAGCTGGTGCTAATCCCCCCTCCTCGAAGCTGGTGCTAATCCCTCACCTGAGAGCTTTCTCTGCACCTCCTGCCCGGCTGCCCCCGGGGCACAGCCGAGGCTTCAGGCCAGGCTGCTTTCGGTTGGCAGTGCTGATATGGTTCCTCGTAGCTGAGCTGACTTCAGTGGGAAGTATCTTTGTGTGCTTTTGAAGTTCTAGGATTGGTCCAGAGTCCTATTCCATGGGTATTTTGGGGTGGCTATGTGAGAGCTGCGGTATATTGCTGCTGCTACGCCGCCATCTTGGCTCTGCCCCCAAACCCCTCAAGTCTTGATTTTCTCATTGTAAAATCCAGAGATTAGACTAGATGGCCCGTATGGTACCTTCTAGCTCTAAATTTATGATCCTAGAATTGTAAGAGGAATGAATGAATGAATGAATGAATGAATGAATGAATAAATGAATGAATGAATGAAAAAGCATTTAATAAACACTTAAGACAATATGGTCTGATGGAAAAAAACCACTACACTTGTAATAGGAAGACCTCGGTCCAAAGTTGGTTCTGCCATTTACTGCCTCAGTGATTTCTAAACCTACAATCCTATGATCCTACTATGTTCCAAATATTCTGCTAAATTCTAAGAATACAAAGACAGTCCCTGACTACAAAGAGCTTACATCCTAAGAAAGAGAAGCAATCCATATAGATCAGTGGTGACCAGAGAGGTATATTGTAGTTCATAAAGTTATAGAGATAATAAGTGAACTCAAGGGGAAAATAGATGGAAATACTATTTCCATTAGCTAGTTGGAGGAAGTGCTGGTTCAGTTTGGTTCCA
Source organism: Pseudochirops corinnae (assembly GCA_028646515.1). NCBI lineage: Eukaryota > Metazoa > Chordata > Mammalia > Diprotodontia > Pseudocheiridae > Pseudochirops > Pseudochirops corinnae. Next base: position 1,265 of record JAQQSV010023352.1, read on the forward strand.
AAACTAGAAAGTTTTTAGGAGCTGGCAGAGGAAAGTGTGTGCATGTGAAGGGAGGTCGCAAGAGAAGCAGAGAAGGAATGTGCAAGGTCAGAAAGCGCTAATAAGAGGATGGTAAGGGAGTACAGGGAAAATCTGATGGAGCAACTGGACTGATATAATGGACCAGATAGCAGACAATGCAGTGTTAACTAATCAGAACATGGGCATTTCAAGGCAAGAGTTCTGGAGCTGAAAGAGTGAAATTATCCAAAGTCTAGCCTCTCCTTCCTGAAGTAAGGGGGTTAGTGAGAAGATGGTGGGGAGAAGAGAAGAGGAAGAGGAGGAAGAAAGAAGAAGAATCTTTTAGAAAAAAATAAAACAACTCCCTACATTTCCCCAAGCAGTTCCACAAGTATTCTCCTTTGAAGAGACATGGAAGACCTAAATGGAGGGCATGACCTAGTGTTTGTCTTGTACACAGTTCCTGAATTATATTTTCTACTTCTTTAAAATAATCCACTACAGTAGCCACTTTTCCAAGTGTCTTTGGAGCTTTTTCTTATTTTTGCTTTGTTGGGCCTGGTGCTGCTGGTTGTCAGGTCAGTAAGACTAATTGGAAGCCTCAGGGAAACTTGGTGATGGACCAACACCAACAAGTGTTATACAGTGGCAGATCTGGCTTCATTTAATCCTAACTCTGAGAATCATGTTTTACTGGTTATCTTGCTATACTTTAAAAAAATAAAGGAGGGGGGGTGAAAGAGGTAGAAAAAGCTGGATGTTTTCTGACCTGTAAGGTGTGTTATTTTCTGAGTGAAAAAATAAAAAATGTAATGCAATTCAACAAATGTCAAACATCTGTGTGTACAATATGGTACTTGATACTGGAGACATGAACATAAAAAATATCTATCTAACTCTAAGGAATTTTACAATCTTGTATGAATGAATGAGGCATATATACAAATAATATAGGCTAGAAATAGAATATATAGGATTTAGAGTTGAGACTTCCAGATTGTCTTGTACCATACCCTTATTTTGTAGATGAAAAAACTGAAACCCAGAGAAGTTAATTGGCTTGTCCAAGGTCACAGAGGCCTGGGAATTGGTCTACAGGTTATCTGATAAGACATCACATCCTTTTTCATTTCCTGAGATGGTCTGGGTGAGAGAATCACCAAGGGCTTCAAGGAAACACATGAACTTGCAATAGAAATTAGGGAAGGAGTCAATATATGGAGATAGGTTAGGGGTGGGGTCGAGAGTCCATTCTGAGCCTAAGACCATGACCTTTGGAAAACCTAACAAAACGTCAATGACCCTCCATAACTTATTAAATAAAATAAAAATTTTTAAGCCTGGGCTCTGGGTCGTTTGGCTGCAAAGTCAAATGAGTGAAGGAGAGTAATGTGGCATAAGACTAGAAAGAGAGCTTGGCATCAGACAGTGGAAGGCTTTGGATTCAGTAGTAAGGAGTCTATATTTTATTTGGTTGATAATGGACAATCATGAAAGGTTTTTGAGTAGAGGATTAATGTGTGATTAGACTTGCAAAAAGGATAGATCAGAGAAGGAGAAAAATGGTGTAAGAAAGATCAAGTTGGAGAAAATTAGGAAGTGAGGGTTAGGTTTTAATGGTTAAATCTGAGGGCTCAATTTCTGTTTTGTTTCTTTGTATATGGCTGCCTAAAATGTCTGTTCACTGTAGTTAATTTGATCTTTAAGCTATTATCTCCCCCTCCAGCAATGTACAAAGTAAAAGGAACTTTGGAAAGAAGAGGTCTTTTTCACTTTGTATTTAAGAGAATGGGGGGCAAAGAGGAAGAGGAGTAGAGATTAAGAGATTAGTTCAATGATAATTAGAATTGTCCAAGCAAGAGCAAAAAAGTTGTTGATATAATGATAAAATGAGTATATGCAGTGGAAAGAATTTTTAGAAAATAAAATTATACAATTTTCCAAATGTAGGTGAAATGTCAGGGCTAAGCTGCCTCCACTATCACAAATGATTCCCCTGTCATACTCTTCAGCTCAGCAATTGTACTAACAAACGTATACCTCAAGGAAATCAAAGACAGAAACAAAGATTCAGTATGTTCCCAAATATTCATATTAGGCATCTAGGTGGCAAAGTGGATAGCACACTGGGCTTTCAGTCAGAAAGACCTGAGTTCAAATCCAGTCTTAGATCCAGCCTTTATGACCCTGGGCAAGTCGCTTAACTTATGTCTACTTTGGTTTCTCCACCCCCAAAATGGGGATGGTAGCAATATTTACCTTGCAGGGTTGATGTGAAAATCAAGTAAAATAATTTTTGTAAAGCACTTGTCATGGTGCCTGGCACATAGTAGGTGACATATAAATGCTTATTCTTCCCTCCTCCCCCCAATTCTTTGTAGTAGCAGAGAACTGGGAACAAAGTGTGCCCACTCGTCAGGGAAGGACGAAAAATCCACCATGGAAAAAGAATATAAAATATTAGCACACAGTAAGAAATTATGGATCTCAGGAATTGATAGGCACATGAGATTTGTATGAATTGATACAGAATGAAATACAGCTCAGTCCAAATAAGTGCAAATAATCAATCCCATGAAGTGGTCACATTTAAACTTGCGCTATTCTAAGTTATAACTATAAGTAAAATGTGGTAATTGGTTCCAGCCCAATGGAAATATCCAATGAAAAATGTCAAAAATAAGGTTTTTATCTGTTTATCAATGTAATATAAAAGCAAAGGATAAGAAAAGTATATTTCTGATCAAGTTTATTATAAAATAATAGTTATAGAAAGCAAAATTTTAAAAATTAAAAATAATTAAATATTGTACCTAAAGATATGCCTACAATGACAGTATGATGAAAACATTGTTACTGTCACTTAAGACATTTTAGCAGCTAGGGCTGCACTGTCTTCACTTTCCTTAAATCTTCATTAATATGCTAGTACATACAAAGGACTTTATCCACATGTCTGTAAATCTACATGCTGACACACGCAAAGAACCAAGTGTAGTTAGATGACCTGGGGCATGATCTAAAACCAATAATGCTTTCAACATGTTGTCCTTGCAATGTTTTTCAACAACTGGGTTAAAATAACTTGAAAATGAGTCTTTGAAAACAGTTTTAGTCATCCATGACAAAGCACTGGAAGTAATAGACAGGTATGGCCTCTCAGGAGCTCATGGATTTTGAGATCTGTAAACAAGCACTGATTTTAATTTAAAATTCCCTTACTTCTGTATTACCTCCCCAAAAAGTGTTAAGCAATAGACATTTAAAATCCAGGTTAATTTTTTTTTTCTTATGTTCTGGAAGGCATCCTTTTCCAGCACGAGCCAGTCCTTATCTGTATTGGTCACTTCTCCACTAATTTTAATGTTACGCAGTAGAATTTTTAAAGTGGTTGAACCAACCAACACTTGTAGTAAAAGTTTTTTTACTACCTGCTTCATTCCTGTATTCTTTCTCTACCTTAAATTGAAACTTTTGCCTGAATGGCTACTCTGCTAAGAGGAATGGAGTTTTTTGCAATCGTCAAACCAAAGAACTAAAAGACTCCATTTTTATCATTGTTATACTTCTATTCCTTGTAGTTGTTTAAAAACCAACCAAAGCTGACACAACTTAGCCTTTCTCTTTTACTTCTCCTTTGTGCTTCACAATATTCTATACCACAAGTTCAAGCATTGTGACATCTTGTCCTATTTTAGAGTTATTAAGACCATGTCGATACTAGTCAGTTACATCAGATACCTGTTCTAATGTAATAGCAAGCTTCTTCTCCTTCTTCTCCTTCTCCTTCTCCTTCTCCTTCTCTTCCTCCTCCTTCTTCTTCTCCTTTTTCTTCCCCTCCTCCTCCTCTTCCTCCTCTTCCTCTTTATTTCCTCCTCCTCCTCCTCATTCTTCTTCTTCTCCTCCTCCTCCTCCTCTTCCTTCTTTTGTATTGATAGCATTTTTCTCTTTAGTATTCTTCTTGTCCATTTTGTTAAGGGCTCTTTTAAAAAAAGAACCAATACGATCTATTTACAATATAGTACGGAGCAATACATCATATCCACAACCAACGATAAGAAAGTACAGACTGAAGATAACTTAGTGAATCTAAATCCTACACTATCACCCATGGTATCATTTTAATTGAATTTGGGTTTGCATTAAATGAGACCTGGTATCATTTTATAATTCCCACTAAATTGAATTTGCATTCTTTGAACTTGCATTAATTGTGAGTATAAAAAGATCACTAAAACTTCAACTCTGAATAATTAAAATTTTAAAGACAATGAAAGTCTTAGAAAAAAAGAATTATATATACATACATGTGTATGTATATATATGCATACACATGTGGTTATATCTATGTATGTGTATGTGTGTATATAAATATAGACATAGATATAGATTCCTCATGGAGGGGAGAAATTAGTATATTGTTGACTATTTTTATTTGTTATAAGGAAGGGCACTGGAGGATGTTGGGAAGAAAAGGACTCCAATGTAAATCAATCATACAATCTATAGACAAGCATTTTTAAATGACCACCCTATGTTAGCACTGGGGACACAAATATGAACAGTTAAACAATCCTTATTCAACAGCAGCTTCCCTTCTAATGGGGAAGACAAAAAGTACCTATACAAGTAGATATGGAATAAATATAAGGAGAACAAATGCAAGTAAATACGAAGTATTTAAGCGCTAGGTAATTTGGGAGGGAGGACCAGCAGTTGGCTATATCTTCATGTAAAAAGGAGATGCTTGAGATGTATCTTAAGGTAAAAGGTATTCTGTAAAGATTTAAAACATCGGAATTTTTAAACACAAACTTAACATAAATTTGGCCCTCATGCTGTTTTCTGTCTTCTCACATGACCACTATCCCAATTCAGGCCTTCATCACATCTTAGCTGGACAATTGCCAGAGCCTCATAAGTGGTCTCTGTACTTCTTCTCTCCTTATCCCAATTCATCTTCTGCACAGATACCAAATTGATTTTCCTAAAGTACAGGTCTGGCCATGTCACTCCCCCTTCAAGTAGCTCCAATAGCCCTCTGTTGCTTCTAAGATAACGTGGAACTCTTCAATGTCTGGTGTTTAAATCCCTTCCCGGTCTGATTCCAGCCTCTTTTTTCCCAGATGATTACATATTACTCCTCCTTTGCATGGTGCGTGTTTCTGTCCAACTGGCCTTCCTCCACACCTTTTACCAGGTTGTTCCCTCAGGCCTCATCCCCATCCTGTGCAGAGAATCCTCTCCTTCCTCATTTCTGCTTCTTGAAATCCTTAGCTTCGTTCAACTCTCAGCTCAGATGACATTTCCTTCAACAGGCCTTTCTTAATTCTCCAAGTTATCAGTACTCCCCCTACCCCAAATTCATTTGTATTTACTTTGCACATTTTTTGTATTTCCTTATTTGCTTATATGTTATTTCTCCCTTGTAGAATTTAAGTTCTTTGAGAGTATGAATGGTTTTCTTTTTCGTCTTTGTATTCCCATCATCTACTAGAAGTCATGACACATAGTAGGTGTTTAGAAAATGTTTACTTAATTTAATTTACTATGTGAGTACAGATCTGGTGAAAATTACTATGCTGGACTCTGGGAATGTAAAAATAGAAGTAGCTGTAATATAGCTACAAAAAAAAAAAATCCTGAGTCAGAAGACTTGGGTTTGAATTCCATACCTGCCACTAGCTAACAGTTTGACCTTGAGCGTAACACTTGACTCCTCTGGGCTTCAGTTTCCCCATCTGTAAAGTAGTGCCTACTTCACAGGGTTGTAAGGGTTGCGGCGATTCCAGGAAAGTGATTTTTGCCGTGTATTACTGGTAGCTCTATTACTCGTTTTATTTATGCCTTAAGGATCTTTCCTTTGTTTGAAGAACTATTTCTGTAATTGTTCTTGCATTGAGAGCTACTGCATTTCCATTTAGGAAACCTTTAGCTACCTAGGTGAATGGAAGAAGTTGTTTTGAGCAAGAGGTGGCAAGGACCCCAACATCAAGGGCTAATGCTGCTCGAGGTTGAGGTTCATTGAATCACATATGGCAGTTCCCAATCATACCCTGGTGGAGATTCATAAGCTTGTAGGATCGTAGCTTTAGAGTCGAAAGGAATCTCAGAAGCCATCTGGCCCAGCTTTCTCATTTTATAGGTGAGAAAATGGAGACTTGGGAAGATTAATGGACTTGCCCAGTGTTGCCCAGGTGGAATTAGGCGGACTTCCTTTCCTGTTGGGCCTAGAAAGAGGGCCTCCCAATCACTGATAATTGTATTAGTTATAATTTTGCTTGGTCCAAGCTCCACCAATAGGGGCCTTGAGTAAAATTTACTTTTTCCCACTGGACAATCCTGAAGGTTTGCCAATAATGAAGGAACCTTCTTTCCCAAAAGCTATACTGTGAGATGGAGCCCACAAAAGAATAAGAATTTTTTAGCTACATCATATCCCCTTTCACCTAAAAGCAACTAATCTCATGCAAGAGGTTGAAATTGACCATATACTTCCTGTTGGTGTCTATATATCCTGATATAGACATATATGCACATATATGTATATATACACATATATGCACATATATGTATATATACACATATATGTATACATACACATAAACTGACCTTATACTTCCTGTGTCTATATATATATATATATATATATATATATCTTGATAGATATGTATACACACATACATGCACACCCCAAACACACACACACACACACACACACACATTTTTAGTATGTATGTATGTATTATCAGCCTGTTAGCTGACCATATGGCAAGAATGAACAAATGAGAAGACAGGTTAGAAAGGGGTGGAGGGAGTGGAAACCATGACTCAGCCAATTTCCTTGCCCACCTATTCAAACCAAAATAGGACCTGGAATTTGTCAACATTCCCTTTTGAAAACTGGAAAGTGGTGGAACAGTAGGACCAGAACTTCCCAAAGGAAGACTGAGAGACATCTGAGATCAGAAGGGACTCTACAAACCATACTACCACTATTAGGCACTACCTATAGACTATGAATAGGAGGTTACCACCTTGGGAAAAGTCATTTGATCCCAACTCTAAGGGAAAGATTAGTGCAGGGATTTTTAACATTTTTGTGTCTTGGATCCCTATTGGCAGTCTGATGAAGCTTACAGATCCTTCCTCAGCATGATATTACAAAGAAAATGAGTTATATCGAAATGCGGTTACAAAAAATATTTTTAAAGATAGTTCAAAGCCCCCAGGCCTGAGCAAGAGAGTTTCTACAATACTTAATGGACTTGGGTGGCGGCAAGAACTCCTCCCATAAGCAACTCTGGGGCAGGAGGAAAGGTGGGGAGCAGAGTCCCTATCTGGGATCTTCTGAGACAATACAAATAGGACCCTGGGACAGTCAAATTGAAAACATTTGTTTTGCCACTCAATAAAGGAGTATGGGGGTGTGGTACTTACTTTCATCTATAGAGAAGGACATTCAAAGTCTTGACTTGGTATGTAACTTGGAGAAAGGTCACAATGAAGATTAAGCCAACCTCTGGGGACAGTTTGAAGTGTGGACTTGGAAGAATGAGCCCATAGTCTATAAAGGCTACAACAGACATATTAATTACTAGGGCTATCGAAGATATGTTTGCTTAGTTATAGACTGGCATGTGGATTCACGAATATCTTATGCAGAAAAATCTGCGATCACCCAGGAGTCTTAGACCCTTTATTATGAACCACTAGACAGAATGATCTCTGGGTTTTTTTTCCAGCTTTAAAGTTCTGTGATAGTACAACTAATTTATTTGTTCTATTCCACTGATTTTGCTTCCTGGTCAGACCCTAATGACCTCACCATAGATGATTGCAATAGCTTACTAGTTGTTCTCTCTGTCTCAAGTCTTGCTTTAGTCCAATTCATCTTCCACTCATCTATCAACTGATCTTCCTAAACCATAGGTTTGACCATATCACCCCCCCCCATTCAGTAAACTCCAGTGGTTCCATGTTACCTCCTGCTGTTTGGCTCTTAAAGCCCTTCATAACCAGGCCCTTGCTTTCCTTTCCAGTCTTCTTATACCTAATTATTATTCTTATACCTTACTCCCCTTTGTATACTCTGCAATACAGTGACCTGTTTCCTCAGACATGACACTTATTGTGTCCCACTTGATGTCCTAGTGCCTTCCTTCTAAGACTATACAGCATCACACACACACACACACACACACACACACACACACACACACACACACACACACACACACACACACACACACCCCTATGTTTCCCATTAGACTGAGTCCCTTACAAGTGGGGATTTTTTTTCTCTTTGTATCTTAAGTGCTTAATTGACTTTTCGACCTTCATTTTTTTTAGTTCCTCTCTAGTGTAATTTTGGTCTTTCAGTATTTTGCAATCATTATTTCTTCTTTAGCCTCTTTGAAATTAGTTGGTGTAAATTCTGAGGCACTTATCTATGAATTTTCTTTTGCAACTGTTGCAGTTCAGTTTTAATTGCCTGGTATGTCATCTTCCAAGTCCTGACAGCAAGTCATTCTACTTTTGGGTTGTCGTAATTGTTTTTTGGATGTAGACTGTTTTCTTTCTTGATTTGCATTTTGTTTTTGAAGTACTTTATTGTTCAAGCAGAATCTAAATGTCCAAGCAGAATCTAAATTCCTGTTAGGAATGTCATGGGGGAAGGCGGGATTAAGTGACCTCAAAAGCCTCCTCCAAAGATGGAGTTATGGCATGTTGGTAAATGGAAATTCCCTTGAACTCCTTTTATTTTCTTGGCAAAAACAAAAAGTGCTGCTATTAATATTTGTAACAGCAAGCACCCTAGCATACCTAGGGCGGCTACTAGCACAGGTTCTTAGATCTGCTTTTCTAAAGGAAAGCAACTCAAAATGGGTTAACAGTCTCACTTTAATCAATCAAACACATATCATTTAACTAGTTCAGGGGGAAAAGTCAGCACCCTGAACTTCAGAGAATGCAAACACAAGTTACAAACAAACAGAAAAACAGATCAGCAGACGGCTTCCAGCACCTGACCATTACATCAGTTACCTATTCAGTTACCAGAGAGGGAAGCACCAACATCTGGTTTTTCAAAACCGGGGAGCTCAACGGCTGCCCATCTGGCCAA
>JAQQSV010023353.1:0-10390 GCA_028646515.1 Pseudochirops corinnae
TTTTTTTTTTGTGTGTGTGTCGGGGAGGGGGATGAGAGCCCCTAGATTTCATTCCTCCATCCCAACTTCTGAAAGTCTGGGCATGTAGCTTCAAGAATCCAGGCCGTGGGCTGCCAGCCCCAGGAGAAACCGCCGACCCTGCCACGCACTCTGCGCTCCCTCCTGCCCAGCTCAGTCGTTCCTCACCTCGTTGTTCCTCACCTTGGCAGTGAGAGGGCTGCAGAAGCCCCCAGCTGGATGAGTCCGCTGGGTGGGGCCTCCCAGTCGGCTGTGCTCTGCTCCCAGGTCCATGCTGGTGCCACTCCCGTGCGCTCCGCTCTCTCTGCCCTGACCTGATTAGGCACTTCTCTGGGCTGGGAATCCGTCACTCTCTGTCTCACAATGGGCTCCGTCACTCCCAAATCCGCTCAAATTTACTTTTTAGTTCCCAAGGACGAAATTCCTGGGGAGCCCGTCCAAGTCACTGCTTCCTCCCCGCCATCTTAGCTCCGCCTCATAATATATAATATTTTGAAGCTTACAACGTCCTTTGTTTTGATTATTCTATTCCAATGGGGCACATCTGCTGGAGAGGCCCTTCCAAGTCTTTCAACATTCTGTTTCAATGCCTCCCTTGGGCTATCTGTTACTGTGCTTCATTCTGCTTCCATGTCCAGGATACTTTCTTTTCAATCAGCTGTGATCTTTGATCCAGGGGGTCCCCCTCTGACCAGGGACTCTATCCTTTGAATCAAATAGACTAGAAGGTGAGGAAGTGCTTGACCCCAAAGGAGGAGAGGTAGTCTGTTGTTCTGACTCATTTTTCTTGCTCTTGAACAGAGAGATCAAACATGTTGCCAGTGCAACCCACAACAGTTCTGAATGAGGAGTTCCAAACCAGATTAAAATGTAATTAGAAAATATTTAAGAAAATGCATTACAATAAAATAAAACATAGATAAATTCATATTTGAAAACTAAGTCCATATGTGAACCACAGGGATTTTCATGTATGGATTAGTGGCCCCATTTGGATTGAGTTTGACATCGCTGCTCTGGAGTAACTCTGGGGAACAGTTGATAAACAAAGCTAAATTGTGGCTCATGTCCAGGGCCCCCTCAGAATGGTTTAACAAGGTATCCTATAGAAAGGTACTCTAAAGACAGTGTTTGAAACACAAGTGAATCAAAAGCAATGGGTAACAAACACAGGTATGTAGAAAAATAATATTTTTGAATCACTGAATTTGATATCAAACTCATATCTAAAACCTGTACTTCCTGATTAATTTGCAACATCCTGATCAATCAGGGTATGACTTAGGCTGTGTTAACTATTTTACCTATAGTATCAAACTGGTCCTATTGCTTATCCTTCTCTTAGTAAGAGGAAAAACAACTAAATTTTCTTTTTCTGCAATATTCTTCATGAGTTTCTGAAGAGTTACCTCTCAAAATCAGTGGTCTGTAGCATTATGTATTGACAGAAAAAATAAAGAAGTTTTGCCTTTGGGGTGTGTGTGTGTGTGTGTGTGTGTGTGGGTGTGTGTACATAGATTTTTCCCCCTCTTAAATGAATAATTCCTAAATCCCTGAAGGTTTTTTGCTTTAAGTGAAAACTGAGAATCTTTAAATACATATAAAATCTAACAAACACATATAGATAGGTAGATGTAAATATAGAGAAATATATATGTATATGAGCATGTTGTGTTTATATGAATTTTTTTTATGTGTATACATATACATACATGAATATGGCGAGGAAAAGAGACAGACAGAGACAAAGAGTCAGAGACAAAGACACTCATATGATCAGATTAACTCAAAGAAGCCAATGATTCAACTAATCCTGAGGATAATGTTGTTCCTTTAAAGAGAAAATAGTGCAGCCTATGTAAAAGAGATAGTGTTTCCATTACTCTCTTTATGATCAACAAAAGAATATGCAATGAAGTGACTTAAATGTCTGTATGTGTTGGAAAAAAGGGAGGGATTATGTTTGGTATGTGGATATATGTGGGTGTATATACACACAAATATTTATACATATATGCATGTTTTAGAATTTTATCTAAATGGCTGAATTCATTAGAGGTGAGAAGTTTAATTCTGGAAATCCCTGAAGTGGAGCCTTCATTCTGATTTAATACCATTTGGCAGCTCTAGAGAATTTCTTAGCATAACCATCACCCCTCCAACATCATCAGGATGGTCCTGTATGTTAGTTTTAGGTTGTGCTCTAGAGATAAAAGTAGTGTTATATTTCAGTAGGGGTATGGGGGAGGAAGATGCAGGAAGAACTTAAAAGTAAAGGAGAACAAATCCAATCATTATTTTTCTAAAAATATTCCAGCTTAACTCAGGGGGGAAAGCCATATGGTACAGCAAACCACAGGGGAAATTACACTATTTTTTAGAAAATATTCCCACTAGAAAAAGGGCAAACCTTCTGTTTATCATTATATTTTATGAGGTAACTTCAATGAAATCATGGAAGTATTATCATATGAACAGCAAAGGAGGTCCTCTTTTTTTGCCAGGATGGTCAAAGGGTGGGGAGTGCCAGAGAATGGCACAATTGAAGCTTATTTTCCATCCTGAAATCAAGTCCAAGATCTGGTAGTTGGTGAGAAACGGAAGGGTTGATTTCTGTCAACAAAAATGGCCAATATTCTCAGAAAAACTTTTATGTGGGATGTGGGATCCATGTGATGTTCTCAAATTCACCAAGCAAATTGAACTTCTCATTTACTTTACGTTGATCCTTCATGTGGGCAGGGTTTGGTCTTACTCAAATGTTCCAATGTGTGAAGAAAAGAAGAGCCAGCCCTTCAGGGAGTATTAATGGAGGAAAAAAAAAAAGTGGTGTCCATTTCTCTACTTTCCTAGAAGGACAAAAGCAGGAATAATGCTGTTCTTTAAATTAAAATATTCATTTTCTTTTGAGAGTAAAATATTTTTAAAATACATTTTCCTATAATGTTTCACATGTTTCTTTTCAAACAAGGGAAAGTCTAACTAATAAAATACTGTATTTCTTCTCTTTTCCATCTGTTCTAAAAACATGGAGCATATGTTTTTAGCAATGCACAAGGCAATGGGAAAACATAGTGGCATTTTTTTGATCGAGTAAAAGGCAGTGGTTAATTTATCATATTTTAAACAATCATGGGAAGCAGTTTGGTAGAGTTTATATAGATATTTTTTTGAGGGAGAAGGCAATTGAGGTTAAGTGACTTGCTCAGGATCACACAGTTAGTAAATGTCCAGGGCCAGATTTGAACTCAGAAATATGTCTTCTTGATTCCAGGCCTAGCACTCTATCTGCTGTGTCACTTAGCTGTATTGTATATGTGTGTGTGTGTGTATATACACACATATACGTGTATATACATGTGTGTATGTGTGTGTCTATATCTATAACTGCACACAAGCCTTTGTCAAAGACCAATGATTTCAGCAATAAGGGAAACTCCTGGTATGAAGACTCCCAATGCAGATCAAAACCCATTTATCACCTAGTAGAAAAATTCTGGAGAGTTGTTGTAAGCAAGATGAGGTTAATGAGGTTAATTCCTTTGCCCAGGAGCCACAAAGCTGATGAATTCCAATGTTATTTTTTGAATCCAGGACTAATTGATGCCAAAGCCAGAACTTTCTCCTCTATGGAATAATACATGTGTAAAAAAAAAATCTTTCTATCTCCCTATCATTTCTATCCATCTTCCTATCTCTTTATCTGTCCTATTTATCTATCTATCTATCTATCTATCTATCTATCTATCTATCTATCTATCATCTATCTATCTAGACTATATAGTTTTATTGCTTTTAACAAAGATGAGATATAAAATTTTCAAAATAAACTGATTTTTTGTAAAGACCCGGTAGTTTACAAAAGAAAAAAATCTTAAAAATGTATTGATTGACCAAATATTTAGCTTTCTGTCTACAGAGCAGTAAAACTTCTCAAGAAGAAAAAAATAGCACTTTTTAAGGTCTACAAATATTTTTGACATGTGATTTAAATAAAAAACATATCCCTCAATAATTTCCTAGCTGACTGAAAAGCGATGTAAAGCATGAAAAGACATGAGTGTAATGATGACTGTGGAAACTTTTGAGCTGGGTGGAGTTTCTTATTTCATCTGTAAGAGAAAATATTTAATGAATAGAGTCATATTAAATAGCCACTTCCCAAGGACAATTTCCTTTTTTTAAAAATCAGTGGGTCTTTAGCACTGGAAACATTTTGACTTTCTTTAAGCTATTATAGTGGAGAAATATTACAGCTTCATTTTTTTTTTTTACATGAAAAACTGTCCTTTGAAGAAACTGCTCCTTTCACATGGACTTCAGTCCCCTTTGGGGCCTCTTCAGCATGTCAATGACTTCCTGAAATACTGTGCTCAGAACTGAACACAGTGCTCCAGATATGATATGAACAGAATACTTTCAATTGCTATTATTACTTTCCTCTTCTGGGTGCCATGTTCTGCATAATACAGTCTCGGATAACATCGTTATAACAATATTAGTATTTGTTACTGCTCTTCTTCCTCCTCCTGCTTCCCCTCTGCTCCTCCTCCTCCTCCTCCTCTTCCTCCTCCTCTGACAACAATGATGGCAGTTGTCTTAAACTATTTTTGAAACATTTCCTCTTCTTTATATGGAACTGATTAACATAAAAAATAAAAAAAAAATTCTTATATGAGTGTAAGAAAGCCTTGCCCCCCCCTCCCCTCCCCAACTCTATTTAATTCAGTCAAAGAACATAAAAAGAACAGATTTGAGGTACTAACGCCTACTCATCCTGCTTTGTCCTTGCAGCACCCTTCTCTTGGGGTTTCTATCCAAGATTATCTCCATTTCTCCTGCAGTTATCTTTTGTACGTAGTCATTTAAATGTCTCCTGCGTTTGACTGTGAGTTTCTTTAGGACCCAGACTGTTTGGCCTTCCTTTGGATCCACAGTCCTTAGCACTTTGCCTGACATAGAGTAAACACTTAATCAGTTCTTATCAGTGATTTGTAAGACTTAACAGAATCAAGGTTGTAAAGGCATTTATCTGAGAAAACCAAAATCAACCACAACTCTAAGAACTTTAAACTGGTAAGCCCTTAGGAGCTATGTATACTCTACATACCTCCACACCATTTTCCTCATCCATCCTCCTCTCTGCTCACAAGGCCACCCCACTAATTGAGATCCTCATTGCCTCCCATCCTGACTATTGTAATAACCTCCTAACTGGAGCTCCCTGCCTCTTGTCTCTCTCTTCTCCAATGGAGCCTCCACAAGTGCACATCTGCCTAGATCGCTTCTCTTCTCAACACACTCCAGTTGCTCCTCTTTAACTCCAGGATCAAACACAATTTAACTTTATCTCATTAATCAATGAGTATTTATTAAGCTCTTACTACCTGTGTAAAGTTGTAAAGTAATTACAAAAAATGAAATAATCTGACATCTAGAGAAGTACAGGAGAAAACAGAGATGCATATATTAATATACGTCTGTATATGTACATAGATTACATATACATATATAACCTATGTATTTGCGTATTACATATTATATATGCACATATATATACACACATATATTCTCTATTTAAATAATACATAGAATAAATATAAGTGGTAAGGTTTTAATTTAAATTTTGTGTTTTAGAATGTATATAATTATTAGTCTAATAATGCAATATATACCTTGTAAATACATAAATACCCTGTCTTTAGGGTGTATGTGTACAAATTTTACACATGAGTTACAAATAAGTGAAAATGGTTGAAGACTGAAGCTGCTAGAGATACCAATTTGTTCCTTCCTGGACTCTCTCTTCACATAGTTACTTAAATTTTTTGGTCCACCATTGACAAGAAGTAGTCTTCATCAATGCCATTGCATTGACTTCATCAAAGTTAGTATGGTTAGAAATGGACTGAAAAGAACTGATCCGTCAGTAAAATTCTTGGGATACAAACTAGAATTCTTGTCAATGAGCCCTGGGTCAAAAGGCATCTCCATTTTAAAACCTATTGCTAAACAGACAGGAACTTGTGAACTCAAATCTCATAAACTTTATTATCACTTTGTCAGAGTACCTAAATAGCCAACATGGGTGAATAGCTTCAGAGGAATGCACTATAATTAAATACATTTAACATCAAAATTTATCTTTAGCATAATTTATCCATTCTTTAATTGAGAAGACATTTCAGGGTGATGTTGATGAGCATCAATTATCTTCATACAGTAAATGTATCAAAGAGCTAATGAATAGTTTAGTTAATAGAATGTTGGATGGGAGAAAAGATTTTATTCTCTAATAATGGCATAGTTATTGGAATCACATACTAGTTTAACACCCAAAGTTCATTAAGCAAGCTTTTACTCAAAAAATATAGACATGTTCCTTTTATTTAGATATTCATGGTATTATTTTCAGTTTGTTTTTTGAAAGCTTTAATCACAATTTCTACATTCACGATAAAATATTTCCTTTCCTGGGATTTGTCCACTTTTCTTTATTTCTTTCCTTTTTGATCACAGAGAACCCAACCCAGCCTCTATTTTCAATTATGATTGTTGCTAATGATCCCCGGCTGTATCAACTTTAACCCCCTTTTGTCTGGCCTCATCTATTTGTATATTTTTTCAGGAAAACAGCCCCCAAATTGCATAGCCTCAATGGACTTGCTTTTGCTTTGATTGTGATGGTATAATGAAATTCAATTGTGCGTCTTATGATGTATCATGGATGATGTGGATTTTATTATTTACTGTTTCAAAGAATACATATTTTAAGGTAACAAAGTTTTTTTTTCTACCACTATTGTTCTTTGTTTTACTCAGTACTTTATATTTTCAAAGGGTTTTACTGTTTCTTTTTATAAAAGTCTTTTGAGAATGATAATATCATCATCATGGCTAGAAGACCATAGTATTCTTCCTTTTGTTACAGTACTTAGTAGTGATATAGCAGTTTAATGTTCACTAGCAACTGTATTAACATTTCATTTGATCCCCAGTGCATCCCCATTTTATGGAGAAAACCAAGGCTGAGAGAGGGTAAGTGACTTACCCACTCACTCTCTCTCTGCCTCAATGAATTCCCTCTTCTGCAAAATGGAGTAGCTTTTATTTAACTTGTTGCTGATTTTATTGACTGGAAGTTCCTTATAGCTATGAAATCAAAAAGGTTTAGTCCTTCATTCTAACCAGTTTAAAAACTAGGGCAAACACACATATCTGGTATGACTGAACAATATTGATGATGAAGGAACTGAGTTGCTAATCCCCATCTGCTACCTGATTTTTAGGGGACTAAGTGATTCACTTGCCTCTTATTTAGGGCTAAGGGGGAAAAAAAAACAAAACCTGTTTAGGTTTGGTGTTAGCCCTAGATGTAACATTCAAACATCTCAAACGCAGTGTGAAATTAGATTCTAAGTGCCTTGTAGGCTAGGAAGGTTTTTTTGTATCTTGTCCAAAAGAGTAAGACATGACTAAAAATGATTGAACAATACATCCCTAGTGTTTAGCACAGTGCCTGGCACATTTGCTGTTGTAGTTGAGTTGTTTCAGTTGTGTCTGATTCTTTGTAATCCGATTTTGGGGTTTTATTGGGAAAGATACTGGAATAGTTTGCCATTTCCTTTTTCAGTTCATTTTACGGATGAAGAACTGAGGTAAACAGTGACTTGCCCAGGGTCACACAGCTAGTATGTGTATCTGGGCAGATTTGAACTCAAGGAAGACTAGTCTTCCTGACTCCAGGCCCAGTTCTATCCAAGGCACCAACTAGCTGTCCCCAATGAATATGCTTCATACTCCCAAATGAATGCAATCTTTGAGCCTGGGACTTTTTTTTTTTCTTTTTTCTCATTGAGTTCCAAATGATTGGCACCTGGTAGGCAGCTAGGTTGGCTGTTTCTTGAATTGAGATGGGGAAGTAGGAAAGCATTGAGGAAGAGATGTTTAAAAGTAAAAGTGGAACAAATGAGAATTTACCAAAGAACTGAACTTCCCAGGTTAATATTTGGACAAAGGCACTGATCAGTTCTTTCTCTTAGCTGTATAGAGTATGCTTTATACATTTTTTAAAGAAATGCATTACTATTGAATGTCAATTGCTATTGTTATGTGATGAAAAGGAGAAAAAATACAAAAAATGTTACTGTCAAGAAAGATGCTTCCTTTATCAAAGAACAAGTACTTTAGGGAAATGAATTCACTATGTTTGGGTAAATATCACCATATCAAAAAATGTTACCCCTCACTTTTTGAATGAGAATTTCTGACTCCCATTCTTCTTTTTATGAATCATACTCAAATTATCAAACTGTCTGGGTCTAGATATCAGGCTCATCTATTGTTGATCAAGAGGCTAGTTCTCAGCTTTGCTCTCAAAGTGATATTAAAATGGAAATAAGCCAACAGTAGTTTAAAAGAGAATTCACCCATAGATGCCTTCTCTTGACCATCTTGGTCCACTCTTTTTTTTTTTGTTTTGTTTTCTCTTCTCTTTCATTCTCAGTTCTTCTTCAATAAATATATTGGATCTAAAAATTTTCTGAAACTATATGAAACTACATGCATTTGCTCCCTCCTGAAGAAAAGAATATTTTAAATAAACATATTCAAGGTTGATTGAAACAGAGTATAAGAAGATACCCCTACATTAACCTCTGAAAGAAATTGCTAATAAAGATAACAAGCTGAAAAGATTTAGAGCTGGAAAAGACCATTGGAGTCATCTAAAGTGCAATACTATTCTTTTATAGATGTAGAAACACAGACCCAGATATACAAAATAACTTGGCCAAGGTCACATTATGATATCTCAGAACTTGAATCTAGGACCCCAGATCATAGGATCATAAATTGAAAGCTATTAGTGAATGTAGAGGTCCAGTAAAAAAAAATACAACTGGGGTGGGGTGGGGTGGGGTGGATCAGAGATTAGAAGATGTGGGTTATCTGAGAAAAAATTTGATAGTTGAATAATTGTTTTAATTTTAATTTTTAAGTTATGGAATAAAACTTATTTCTATAACAGTATAATAAAATTGATAATCGAACATGAATTTTCAAATCTACTGAATGCTATGGAATTGCTATTCCTTTTAGATATATAAGAAAAGTTATATACATTTCTTTTTTCCTTTTTTTCTTCCCTCCCCCCTGACCCAAAGATGGCTAACATTATACACAAATTGTGTGACTTCTCATACATACATGCAAAGTCATTCTATATGAACTTCTATTTATCAGTTCTTCATCTGGATGTATATAACATTTTCCTTCATGTGTCTTTTGTTGCCAATTTGGGTATTTATAATAGTCAAAATGACTTTTTCACTCAAATTTGTTCTTAAAACAATATTCTTGTTACTGTATACAATGGTCTCTTGATTCTACTTATTTTACTCTTCATCATTTCATGCAAGTCTATCCATGTTTTTCTAAGTTGATTGAGCTCATAATTTCTTTTTATTTTCTTTTTCTTGAGCTTATTTTTTATAGCAGAGTAGTATCCTGTCACAGTCATGTATCACAACTTGTTTAGCCATTCCCTAAATGGCAGGCATCCCCACAATTTCTAGCTTTTTGCTACCACAAAGAGAACTGCTATAAATATCTTAGAATATATATGTTCTTTTCCTTTTTCCTTAATCATCTTTGGAAATAGACCTAGTGGTAGCATTGTGAGGTCAAAGGTTATAGACAGTTTAATAACCCTTTTTGCTAATAATTATAAATCCTCCACTAGAAATTCAATCATTTTGCTTTAGGAAAATGGAGGGATTATGTCAACTCTATAGCTGTCCTGGAGAAGAATCAATCTAATGTTGGCGAGTAAAGCCACATCCCTTATATCAAATGAGACCTGACATGGCCTTGTAACCTAATGCCCGGCAGTGATTAACAGTGAGAAATACAGTCTGACAGTCATTTAGATATGGTCCTTTAAGACACGGTTTGCCCATCTGACTTGACACTAAGCAAAACAAAACACAACACAACAAAACAAAATGTAGATAAGCATTGTAAGATTTGAAGTATACTCCATTTTGACCTTGAGAAACATCTTCTCTTTGAGAATCTGAAGGAAATGGGAAACAAACAAATACAAAAGGAATAAACATCTCTGAAGAAACAGATATGGAAATAAACACATTGAGGATCTAGTGAAGGGCACTTGTTAGGAGAAAACAAAATCCTGCTGAAGTTTTAAGGAGAAAAAGCAGAAATACATTCATATGTATACATGCGTATTGTATTCATATATACATGTATGAACCTTGCATGCATATACATGTTAATTTGTGTGCATACTTCTCTATCCATCCATCCATCTATCTATCTATCTATCTATCTATCTATCTATCTATCTATCTAT
>JAQQSV010023354.1:0-10390 GCA_028646515.1 Pseudochirops corinnae
TTGGACTACCTGAAAGCCATGATAAAAAAAAAAGAACCTAGAAATCATCCTTCAAGAAATTCTCAAGAAAAATTGCCCTGGTGTTTCAATTGATCCTGTGCCCTCTGTCTATGTACACATATATACACATACTCACATATGTATTCCTATGCATATATACCCCCCTTTTTATACATATGTGAATGTATACATACATACATACATATATATATATATGTATATATGGAACCTTGAGAGAGGGCACCCAACTAATAGCTCAGAGGACAAAATAGAGGTTGAAAGAATTCACCAATCACCTCTTGAAGAAGATCCCCAAAAGAAAACTTCTAGGAATATTATAGCCAGTTTCCAGAATTCCAAGATCAAAAAGAAAATATTACAAGGAGCCAAGAAGAAATAATTTGAATATTGTGGAAACACAATCAGGATAACACAGGATCTGGCAGCTTCTACATTGAGGGATTGAAGGGCTTGGAATATGATATTCTGGAGGTCAAAGGAGCTAGGATTAAAACCAAGAATCATTTACCCAGCAAAACTGAGTATAATGTTTCAGTGGAAAATATGGTCATTCAATGAAATAGAAGACTTTCAAGCATTTTTGATGAAAAAACCAGAGTTGAATAGAAAATTTGACATTCAGATACAAGAAGCAAGAGAAGCATGAAAAGATAAATAGGGAAAAGAAATCATAAGGAACGTATCAAAGTTGAATTATTTACATTCCTACATGGAAAAATGATAATTGTAATTTATGAAACTTTTCTCAGTATGAGGAGAGTTGAAGGGAATATAAATGTGTATATATGTATACATACATATATATGTCTATATAGAAGGGTATATGGGCGTATGAATAAATATGTGAATATGTGTATATATATATATACAGGTACACATAGACAGAGAGCATAGGATCAATTGAATAGGAAGGGATGATACTTAAAAGGTGAAATTGAGAGGTGAGAGAGGAATATAACAAGAGGAGATGGGGAGAGACAGAGTAGGGTAAACTACCTCATATAGAAGAGGTAAGGGAAAACAGTTACAATGGAGGGGAAGAACAGGAAGGCAAAAGGTAATGGGTCAACCTTACTCTCATTGCATTTGACTTAGGGAGGGAATGACATACTAAATAGGGTATCTTGACATACAGGAGAGAATGGAGGACGGGGATGAAAAGGCGATGACGGAAGGGAGGGCAGGTTGGGGGGGAGGGTAGTTAGAAGCACATGCTTTTAAAAAGGAACAGGGTCAAAGTAGAGAATAGAACAAGTGGGGGGGTAGGATAGGATGGAGGGAAATATAGTCAGTCTTTCACTATATATCCACTATGGAAATGTTTTGCTTAGCTACACATGTACAACCTGTATTGAATTGCTTATCTTCCCAGTAAGGTTGAGCGTCAAGAGAGGAAGAGAAATAATTTGGAATTCAAAGTTTTAAAATCAAGTGCTTAAAAAAATATTGTTATTATTATTTTTTTTTTACATGCAATTGGGAAATAATATTTACAGGCACTGGGGAATGGAGATCCATCTTGCCCTATCAGAAAGTCTGAGGGGAGATGGGGGGAAGATATAGGAGAGAGCAGATTGGGGATTGGGATATACAGTGGAATTGCTGTTTTGGGGTGGTGGGTAGTGGAAAGATGGGGAGAAAATTTGAAACTCAAAATCTTGTAGAAATGATGTAAACTAAAAATAAACATAAAATTTAATTTAAAAAAAGACTGATCTCAAGCACTATCTTTTATATAAAACATTTCTTGACACCCTAAGTACTAATTCCAAGCCTTATATCACATTATATCTATTTTACACATAACTATATTATGTATGTTTTCTTCCCCATAAGCTTCTGAGGACAGGAATTCTATCACTTTTATAGCTGTATACTTAACACAGCACAAAACTTGTCACACAGTAGACACCTAAGTGGTGCTTGTTGATTGATTGATTGATTTAGTCATTCATTCATTTATTTACTCATTAATTCATTCATTGATTCGTTGATTGATTGATCGCTTTTTTGAGGGGGTAAGGTAGGGCAATAGAGGTTAAGTGACTTGCCCAAGGTCACATGGCTAGTTTTTTTGTGTTAAGTGTCTGAGGTCAAATTTGAACTCAGGTCCTCCTTACCCTAGGGCCGGTGCTCTATTCACTGTACCACCTTGCCACCCCATGCTTGTTGACTTAGTGACCGTTGGATTGGATTCTGCAAATATACGTTGCTCCTTGAAGGGAGTGTTCTGTGTTTCCTCAGGAGCATTATTCATAGTGCAATAAAAATGATAAAATTTTAATTTTGTGGGTTTCAGCAGGGAAGACCATAGAAACTATAGGACTAAATATCAGCAGTGATTGTGCATCCCCATGGGAATATAGTCTATCTCTCTTCTTTAGAGATCCATTCTCTCTCTTTAGCTGATAAAGACTGGTCATGGAAATTCCAATCCAATCAACACCCTGCCAATCTTCAAATGTCACTAGATTCATTCAGAGAGATACATTCTCATTTACAATCTAAGGGAGGAAAATACTTCTGAATCTGATATAAAATCTGTTGCAATGCCAATAAACTGACAAATCTTGGTGCATTCAGAAGAGGACATTTTTAAAATAAAAGAAAGTATATGTGATCTTTTATAGACATAAACAATTCTTGGGTCTTCTACAGGCTGGGTGAAATAGTAAGTTGGGGGAGAACATCCATTATTACACTGGCAAATATCTTTGGTTAATATATGCTCCCTTGTGTTTTAAACTTCATTTGTTATGATTATTCAATATGTTATTAAATAAAGTAATTCTCATGACTACAAGCTGTCATGAACTCTAAGGTTTCAGTTAGTCCCAAACCACCTGATGAGTATAGCAAGTTTATCAAGTTTTTAAGATCTCTGTTTCTTAGGTTCCTTATTAATGAAATAATGAGACTAATGAATGTCTCTGTTGATTAACAGGTAAAGTTAAAAAATGGATGCCATTTAGAGGAAGAAGAAAGTTACAAGTAAGGGAATAAGAGAGATGTGATGTGAAATAACATTGTGGAAGAACTGAAAACTGTCGTATACAGGCCATGGCAGCAACAGAATGCAGTCCAAGAACCAGAGAACACATAAAAGTTATAGCAAATTCGCTCCTGGTCTTAGCCAATCACAGTTGTAAAGTGGGAGACAGCAGAACATGAGAAGAAGGAACTAAGAGTGGTAAATTTTTTTGTTAAAAAGGGAAGGAACTTTCTTTGGCAGAGAGGGATACTTGCATACTAGAAAGATGACTCTATTTTAAGCCAAAGGACCTGAGTTCACACCAAGACTCTGCCATTTTTTTTCTGCGACATTTTGGAGATTTATTTTACTTCTCCAGGCGTAAGTGTCTTCATTAATAAAATGATGGTTGATATCAATCATCTCCTTGTAGTTTTATATCCTATAAAAGGAAAGGGTAAAAATAATTTTACGAGCAAATAAAGTTTCAATTTTCTTTTTTGGACTGGATCACAATGACTGACAGCTGAGGCTATGTAATATCCAATAAACATCCCAAATTCCTAGTTGCTGCCAAAATTATTTGTGGCAGAGATACATTTATTCACACAATTACAGAAAATTAGAACAACCAAGTTTAATTATCTTCCTGGGAGATATAGGAGATATATATGATCAGAGGGACTTTTTGCTTTGTCTCATTGCTCTGATTGATAAGTTGTCCACAGTCCAAAGTAAGGTTTCTGGGCAGACTTCTACAAGTGGACATAAGAAAGAAATAAAATTCTTACAGCATAAAAAAATATGAGAATTGCTAGTATTCATAATCAGAACAGACTGGCTACTCTGGTAGTTCAGGCATTACATTCTGCAATACAATATTAGGTATGTCCCTGTTCAGGCTTCTGTTCCTAAACTTTTTTTGATGAGAGTTTTTAAATGCGAAGTAATTTAACATGTCTCTTCAACTTCTGATGACCGTGAATTGTTATTAAATTTTGAATGGAATGTTTAAAGGTGAATTTCAGTACCTCTCATAGCTAATGAAGTGAATATCTGTCCCTCTTCTCAGTGTCTAATATAGCATTAAGCTCATTTAACCACTAGGTGGAGTTAATAGGTACTATATTGATTCAGTTCAAGAAGATCATCTGGTGTCATGAATGCAGACATTTCCCCTAACATTTATACACCCATCCTTCTGAGCATAAATGTTGAGGAGGTGCAGAATTCTCTATTATTCTCTGTGAGTGGATAACCTTCTAACCTTTACCTCTGCCTCTCTCTGCAGAGCAAATGATTTTCCATCTAGAGGGTACAGTTTGTTGTGGATTTATCCAGTCAGAATTTGCTCTGTAGCTTCCAACTCTGGCAAGCCTCATCTATTTCTTGGACTCACTGTTTGTTATGTGACTTTGGCTTAACCGTTTGCCTTCCAAATCAACAGACTAAACAAACTTCATTAATTCTGGTATTTTAATAAGCAATAAATGGTAATGTTAAAACAATCCATATTAAAATACCTATCATTTAGGTACAGCACTACATCCTTTCTTGGACTTAGTAATTCCAACAACACAAACTGCTTTGGAACCAAAATTTCTAAGGAAGACACAGTTTGAATTTATTTAGTTCTTCATGGCTACTCCTCCTGTGCAAGAGCAAAGAGGAAAAATAATACTCTACAAGGCCCAAAAGTTTTTAGATGCATTTATTCAGGAACTCTGAATTAACACTGGACCTGAGATATTTCCCAGAGTGATATGCAGATTTAGAGTTCTAGTCTGGTTCTCCTTAAGTCTTATATTTCTTAATTCAGTGTCCTTTCACAAGAAGAGACCTTTAGATGGTTAACTTGGTGGTTAACTTGTTATGGAACAGGTTGAGCAGACAGCTACAGTCCTTGGCAGGACTTGAACACTGTCCAGCCCTTAAGTCTTGAAACTTTAGACCTTCCATTTCTGGGATTTCTCCTTTGAAGCCATGTTGTTACAGTTCTTTTTTTTGTTTGTTTGTTTACTTTTTGGAGGACCATTGGGGTTAAGTGACTTGCCCGAGGTCACATGGCTAGTAAGTGTTAAGTGTCTGAGGCTGGATTTGAACTCAGGTACTCCTGACTCCAGGGCTAGTGCTCTATTCACTGAGCCACTTAGCTCCCCTGTTACAGTTCTTATAGCCCTCTCCCCTCTCATTTCCACTATCTTTCTGTAGACATCTTCTGTTCATTTCCCCTCCTACTCTCCCTTATCCCAGAGTTTATTAGAGGAGTAGAGGGTGAAAAACGGAGCAGGTAGAGCCATATTGTTACTTCACATGCAGTAAGTACTTATTTAAAATTTATTGTATTGGAACCATATCATTACAAATAAAGATGCTTATTTCATAGGGCACCATTTTTAGTTGTTTCATACTTTCCAGAAAATTGTTGCCTTTTGTTTGGAATCTTTGCTCATAATAAATTATAAAAATGAACTTTTCCAATAAAAATAATTTAAAAATTTTAAAACCATGTAAATTGATTAATAGTTCCATTTTTATATTGGAAATACCACATTATATGCTCTTTATACTTGTGTTGTGGTAGAGAAATTCAGATAAGTGATGATTTGCTTTCTTTAGTATATCCAAAACTGAGACCAGGGACTCTCTAATATATAACCTTCTGAAATGGATACTGTTTCACCAAAGACCCGGATATTTTCTTCATTTTGTTTTCCTTTGGATTCCTTTCTAAAATCATTATCTTTGGTGAAACTGAGAAAAACTCTCATAATAAATATATATTTTTTCATTTTCCTGGTAAACATAGTGGCATAAACTTACAGCTGAAAGAGACTTTATTAGTTACCTGTTCGAAGGTCTTCATTTTACAGATGAGAAAGGTGATGCACATTCATTTAGTTCAGAAATTCACTTTTAGCAGAATGCAGTCTCTGTTTTATTTAAAGCTTATTTGGTAATTGAGTCTTGAGTTATTATATTAGAATGATAATCTCCTGGTCTGTTTGCAGTGTTATATAGGACTTTTTTCACCCTTTTAGGGAAAAGATGCTTAGTATCCACTACTTCCATCCACTGGGCCAGACTTGATAGTCCAAATGAGAAAATGGGAAAGCATTCTTATAGGGTCAGTTGAGGCCCTGCCTTTTACCTCTGGCCCTGGTCTTTGAAAAATAAAAATTCAAGATTGTTATTTGATTTGTCTTTATTCCATCAAATAAATTGATCACAATTTCCTGGTTTTCCTACTTAATATCCTCTCCTATCTCATTCATTGCCAGAATTCCCTAGGCAAAAATGTGATGCTGATGAAGTGTTTTCAGAATTTCCATTTTGTGTTCTCTTCCCAGTAGTTAGGGCATCAGAGACCAAAATGCCACCTGACTGACACTGTGCAGCCTAGCCTGAGAAGTCCCCATGCTTCAAAAATTTTCTCTGATGTAAGTTCATCTGGCCTGTGGCCCAATCTCTTAGGACCCTGCTAGGTGTCTCAAATGAAGTTGATGAGTTAATTTGCAAGAGGATATTAGTAGGTAATAAATGCTCAGTGTGGTATAATGTTTCCCAGGAATATCCTTGAAGAAAATGAGATGAAGCAATTTCTTGCAGTGGTATTTATGTATACCCACTGGAAAACTGTTTAAAGCCCATAGTTTCATTAGTTCCTCTAAATGATCTATCACTTAAGCTGTTAACAAAAAGCTGACTTACAGTAATTTTTGGTTAACCTCAATCATCTGTATTCCATATTAGCCTCGAAGGAGGACAAATACTACTAACTATATGTTTTTTAGGCCAATTACTTCATCTCTCTAAGCCTCAGTTTTCTTCTCTGTGAAACAAGGATAAAAATA
This sequence comes from Pseudochirops corinnae, assembly GCA_028646515.1. NCBI lineage: Eukaryota > Metazoa > Chordata > Mammalia > Diprotodontia > Pseudocheiridae > Pseudochirops > Pseudochirops corinnae. The sequence continues at coordinate 6,847 of JAQQSV010023354.1, forward strand.
TTAGAAACACATTTTCCTTTCCCTGAGTTGTCCAGAATTAGTACCTTATCCACTTGCTTTACAAAGTTATTAAACATATTGTCACTGACTACAGTGCCTGGCACATGGTAGGTACTTAGTATGTGTTAGTTGACTGACTGAATTGAAGAACCATAAAAGATGGTGGAGTAGAAGAAGCACTCAGCTGAGTTCTCCCTACATTTCCCTCCAAAAAACTTTCAAGTAACATTTCAAATCAAGTTATGGAATGGCATAGCCAAGAAAAGATCAAGGGTGAGTCATTCATCCAGCCTAAGACAACTTAGGAAGTCAGAAAGAGAGATCTGTGACACAGGGGTAGAGGCTGAACCAGAGTCCAGATGGATGAAACATCAATAGTGAGAGTAGGTGGTACAATAGTGATGACAGCAGCTTTGGGAACTCTCAAGCCAGAGATGGTAAGATCAGAAAGAAAATAGGGGACCCCTATACTAGCACTGTACACAGGACCAGATAGCGTTTGGCAACTCCATCATTGCCTATAACCACTTCTGAGTCATAATTCAAGGGCAGACAATATTACTTCTGGTCCCAAGGAATAGTATCAATTGCAATCCCAAAGGATTACCTTTCCCGGGTAAGTACCAGAGCACAGACCAAGAGAGAAGTACAGAGACCATACACTGGTCTCTCCAGATCAGTGCTTGGAAGCACTGAAAACTTCCAAATGCCTGGAGCTAGTTCTGAAAATAGCAGGGGAAAAAGGTTAAAGCTTGAGACAGTGCCTCTCCCTCCCCGTCTCAGCCTCACTCCATGATGGGAATGGAGTCCAACTTTAACATAAAGTTCAAAATCAAGATATAGTGTGGGAAAATAAACAAAAAACAAAATAAAAATCTGACCATGAAATCTACTATGGTGACAGGAAGATCAAGATACAAATGCAGAAGAAGACAATGAACTTGAAACAGCTACAAGCAAAGCCTCAAAGAACAAATAGGAATTGAACATAGGACTAACAAAAATTTCTAGAAGAGGTAAAAAGGATTTTCAGAATCACATAAGAGAGGTAAAGGAAACAATAGGTGAAGAAACGAGCGCAAGAGAAGAAAATTATGAAAATGTAGCTAACAGCTTGGTAAAAGAAATCCAAAAAATTATTGAAGAAAACAACTCCTTAAAAAAAAAAAACCAGAATCAGCTAAATGGAAAAAAAAGAAGCACAAAAATTCAGGAAAGAAAATAATTCCTTAAAAATTAGAATTGGACTAATAGAAGCTAATGACTTTGTGAAATATCAAGAAATAATAAAATAAAGTTAAAAGAATGAAAAAATAGAAGGGAATGTGAATTATCTCATCAGGAAAGACCTGAAGAATAGATTGAGGAGAGTAATTTGAGAATTATTGGACCACCTGAAAACTATGCTCAATGAAAGATCCCATAGATGCAAATATGACTTTTATACCTAAACTGGAGTGAGCAAAAATAGAAAGAAAACTATCAACCAATTTTGTTAATGAGTATCAATACAAAAATTTAAAATAAAATACTAGTAAGGAGATTACAGTAATATATCACAAAAATCACACACTATGACCAGTTAGGATTCATATCAGGAAGCAAGATTGGTTCAATATTAGAAAAAAACTATAAGCATAATTAACCATATCTATAACAAGAAAAATAAAAATCCTATGATTTTATCAATAGATGCAGAGAAAGCCTTGAACAAAATACAATGCCTGTTCCTGTTAAAAATGCTAGAAAGCATAAGAGACAATGGAACCTTTCTTAAAATGTTAAGTAGTATCTATTTAAAAGCAAGAACAAGCATTTTCTGTAATGGGAATAAATTGAAGCCTTCCCCAAAAGATCAGGGGTATAAGCAAGGATTTTCATTATCGTCAGTATCATTCAATATTGTACTAGAAATGCTAGCTATAGCAATAAGACAAGATAAAGAAATTAAAGGAATAAAAGTAGGCAATAAGAAAACAAAGCTATCATTCTTTCTAGACAATATGATGGTGTACTTAGAGAGTCCTAGAGAATCAACTAAAAAACTAGTTGAAATACTTGGCAGGCCAGACAGGAAGGCCTCATCATAGTGTGCTGGGAGCTGGAAAAAAATACAATACAATACAATACAATACAATAAAATAAAATAAAATAAAATAAATACAATACAATAAAAAAATAAAATAAAATAAAACTGCAGGCAGTACTCCACTTCATTAACAATGGCCTTTCTAAACATTTTTAGTCTTTTTGTTCTACTCCTTTTCTTCCTCCTTCATCCCTTCCTCCTTCTCTTTTTTCTTGCTAATTCTCCATTTCTAGCATCCTTTAGGTGTTTTCTTTTTCCATTAGAATGTAAGCTGCTTGAGGGTGGGAACTGTCTTTCTTGCTTGTTTTTGTATCTCACACAGAGCTTAATAAATGCCTTCATCACCCAGCTTATCTCTGTCTCTATCTGTGAAACTACCTAGCTATATTTTGAAGAAAATAAGAATATATTTATTTGTACTGTACACTTGTCATGTATATTTGTGCATAAAATTTGGATAGTATTAAGAATGTGTGGTTTCAGAGGATCAGAAAGAAAAGAAAAGTTAACAAATATTGCATATACATCTTTGTCTCATAAGAAAAATGATACATTAAGAACCTGGCTTAGTAACTAATTATGTATTAATAGTATGTTACCAAATCAGCACAAGTGTTAGGCTCCTTATTAATGTTAATGGGAGACCCAGTCTCCAACAGCCATTAACATTTTGACCAACTTGGTTCCTGGGGCAAAAGAAAAATGAAATTTGCTTTGATAAATTAAAATGACTAATGTAAAAGTTATCCTTCAGGCTTGACAATGAATACAGAATTTAAGTAATTAATGCCTCAAGATGGCCTATTTCCAAGAAACCTTAACGGCTCAGAGATCTTCAAAAGCTGAGTTGTCTGAATTGTTGATTAATGACAAGCATCTACATTAAGACTATATCACACAGAAACTGAAATTAACAGTAATAATGGAACTATGGCTTATTTTAGATTCTGATTTCAAGACTGTTTCTATTTTTATGTTGGATGGCAGAGAATCTAATTTGCTGAGAGTGCACAGCGGAAATTGAATAGTATGACTTACTGTGTGTACTGTTCATCATTAGCTAGTCTTGCCTCCAAAATTTCAACCTCTAAGAATAGGGGGAATGGGGATGAGAGGTAGGATGATGGAGGGGAGGGCAGGGTGGGGAGGGAGGATTGATGGAAATGCACACTTCTGTAGAGGGACAGGGACAGGGACAGGGTAGAGAGTGGGGGAGGGGGGAGGACCAGATAGGAAGGAGGGACATGTAATCAGTCTCTCACAATGTGCCCATTGTGGAGAGATTCTGCATTAATTACACATGTACAGCTTGTATTTGATGGCTTGTTCTTCCAGTCCTAGCCGACGAGGGAGGAAGAGAAAGAATCTAGAATTTAAAGTTCTATAATCAAATGTTAAAAATATATGTGTGTGTGTGTGTGTGTGTATATATATATATATATATATATATATATA
>JAQQSV010023355.1:0-10390 GCA_028646515.1 Pseudochirops corinnae
ATATTCTATTGAATTCAATATTCCAATTTGATGCAGCAATATTTAAATCTAACATCCACAGAAATACAGGTTTAATCAATCATTCATAGAAAGGAAGGTATCACAGAATAATATAATTCTATAGTTGGCAGGTATTGCAAAGATCACCTAATCTTGACTACCACCTTGAACATAAATTGCATCTACAAAATCCTCAGCAACTGGTCCACTCTTGAAGCTCTCCAGTGACAGGGAACTCTCTATCTCACAGGCTTTTTGTTGTTCAGTCATCTCAGTTGTATTTGACTCTTTGTGACCCCATTTGGGGTTTTCTTGGCAAGGATACTGGAGTGCTTTGCCATTTTCCTTCTTCTGCTCATTTTACAGATGAGGAATCTGAGGCAAACAGGGTGAAGTGACTTGCCCAGGGTCACACAGCTAGTAAGTATCTGAGGCTGGATCTGAATTTTCAAAGTTAAGTCTTCCTGATTCCAGACCTGGAGCTCTATTCACTGTGCCACCTAACTGCCCTATCTCAAGAATATTTGTTCCATTTTTAATGACTCTCTAAGGTATTTCATTGATATACTGGACCAAAATCCACTTCCCTAGAATTTCCACCCCTTTCCCCTATTTCTGCCTCTAAGGATAACCACAGTAAATGCAATAATACCTTCGTTAATAGATGTAATTCCTTGTAGGACAATCCTCAGCTCTTTGATTACAATTATCATGACTCTTGGGGTAGCAAGGTGTCACTACAGTGGATAGAGCACCAGGCCTGGAGTCAGGAAGCCCTGAGTTCAAATATGGCCTTAGACAATTACTAGCTGTGTCACCTTGAGCAAGCCACTTTACCCAGTTTGCCTCAGTTTCCTCATCTGTAAAATGATCTGGAGGAGGAAATGGCAGACCACTCCAGCATCTTTATCAAGAAAACCTCACATGGAGTCCCAAAGAGTCAGACACCACTGAAAAATCACTAAACAACCATGACTCTTAGTTTACTTTTCTCCAGACTAAACACTCCCAGTTTTACTGACTCCATTGTCTCTTCTTCCTCCCTTCCTACTCACTTTGTTAATCACTTTCCTCACATCTCCTATTCTTGACCTCTCTACAACGCTTTATCCTGTTGGCTACTTCAGTCTTCCTGTTGTCCCTTGGGTTTTCTGACACTGCTTTTCTCTTCTGGTTCTTCTCCTATTTGTCTGTCCCTTCCTTCTGGACCTCCCTTCCTAGATTATCAATCACGTCCTATCTCCCATTGTCCTTGTCCCCAAGACTTTGTGCTGGGTTCCCTCCACATTCATCATCATTGTCATCATCATCGCCACTGTTGTCATCGTTGTCATCTTCTTCTTCTTCTTCTTCTTCTTCTTCTTCTTCTTCTTCTTCTTCTTCCTTCTCCTCCTCCTCTTCTTTCTCCTCTCCCCCTTCCCTCATTAGCTCCCATTTAGCTCAGTAATCTTTTCTACTGAAGATGACTTCCAAAGTTCCATATCCAGCACTAATTTCTCTCCTCATCACCTATCTGTCATCACCAGCTAACTGCTAGACATTTCCACCTGAGGACCCTATGGGCATCTCACACACAACCCAACTAAAATGGAACTCATCATTTCCCCCTTAAACCTGCCCCTTCTCCACATATCACCATTTCTCTTAAGGGTGCCACAATCCTCTCAGTCATCATCCTCAAGTCTTGGCTCTCTCCCATCCATTTCCATTTAGTTACAAAGTCTTCTCATTTCTCTCTTCACAACATCTTTCTCATTCATCCTCTTAGATTTATCCTCCCATCCAGCTTAGATTTGGTTCTCTTCACTTTTGCCCCAGAATAATGCAATCGCTTTCTACGTGGGCTTCCATTTTCACTCTTTCTTTTTGCCAATCCATCCTCTGCATTACTACGAAAATCATCTTTATATGCCACAAGTCTGAAGATGCTGCTCCCCTGCTCAAACATCTTTGGTGGCTCCCTCCTTTCTCTAGGGTAAAATACAAATTCCTCAGCCCAATACCTAAAGCCTTCCATGGAGAGTCCAGCCTATTTCAGATTTCTCATTTCTCCCTTTCTTGAATTCTGTGTTCCAGCCTCACTTGCTAACTTCTACTAAGTTGGCATTTTATCTCTACCTCAAAACTAAACCCCACAGCCTGTAACTTAAGGAGAATCACATATAAAAATAAAAGATATACACGGAATAAAAGTAAGAGGCTGAAAAAATGAACACTCATTAGGTAAGTCTATTATGTCTTGGCATTGACTAGCCCAGAAGCCTGGAAAGCATTTACTCCTCATCTCCCTAGCTTCCTTCACTCCTCCACTCAGCTGCTCCCTCCTACAGGAAGCCTTCCCTGATTCCCACTGTTGTTAGTATTCTCTCTCTTTAAAACTATCCTGAACTTACTAATATGTAACTGGGTAGTATCCCTTGGTAGTACATAAGCCCCTTGAAGGCAGGGACTGGTTTTCATCTTGTCTTTTTATCTCTAGTGGTTGGTGGAAAAGAGTAATGGATTAGAATCAGAAGACCTGGGCTAGATTCCTGGCTCCCTTACCTGCTATGTGTGGTAGTAATGTTATTCAAGTCACTTCCCCTCTCTAGGCCTCAGTTTCCACATCTACAAAATGAGGAGCTTGAACCAGATGGCCCAAAATTCCTTCTAGCACTAAGTTACTGAAATGAAATAATTGTTTAATAATTGCTTTTTGAATGGAATTGACTCCAAGCCTGTAACCCTTTCCACCAAGTCCTTGAATAATATGGCCTCCATTCTCTCCTTATGACCTTGATCACCCTCCCCTGGACATAGTCTAGCTTGTCAATATCCTGGTGAAAATATGCTCCAACTCCTAAGCAAGTTCTCAGTCTCACTTCCCTCCCCTAGAGATCTCTATTGAGTACAAAGAGTCTGAAAACATCAACTCCAAGAGCTTAGAGACACATAAAAGCCCTTCCTTTCTAGCTGTGACAGTGGCCTTAGGGTTTGCTGATAAATCCCAATGTTCTAATGAAAAGTTAAATGGCCGCACTGCAACCTGCAAACTTCAAATGAAAAACATAGATCCTTAAAATAGTAGCAGGCAATTAGACCTTGCAGAGCTGTTCACCTTTCAAGTATCTTGGCTAACTTCGAAAGGTGGAGAGGTTTGTCTGTAAACAGTAGACAGTGAATTGGCATGGTGGCTCTGGCTTCACTTGGCTGTTTGGAAAGGACAGTGTTGGAGAAACATCATGGCCTAGTACTAGGGAGCTTGCTGGCCTTGGAGTCAGCAAGGACTGGATTCCAATCCCACTTCTGACTCTTACGAGTTGTGAGACTGTGAGCGAGTCTTTCTACCTCTGACCCTTGGTTTCCTCACTTATAAGTTTCAATTCAATTCAGCATACGTTTGCCAAACCATCTACTCCTCAGGGAGTTTACAATCTACTGGGGGAAAACAGCTTGTATTCAGATAAGTAAGGCAAAATCCATCCATAGTAAGGGATGGTGTGGGGGGGAGCAAGGATTAGAGAAGGAAGTGGCAAACCACTATCTTTGCCAAAAAAAACCAAACAACCAAACCCCCCAAACCAACCCAAATGGGATCATGAAAAGTCAGACACACTGAAAAATGACCGAACAACAAAACTCCTTTCTATTCAGGAAATGACAGGCAATCCATTGTATTGAGACTCCTTGAAGGCAGGGACTGTCTTTTGCTTCTTTTGGTATCCCTAGCTAGCGCCTAGCACAGTGGCTAGCACACAGTAGGTGATTAGTACTTCTTTACTGAATTGAATTATTGAAGCTAAAAGGCATCTTGTTTCCAAGGCCCTAGCCTAACCAAAAGAAAAGAGTCTGCGTGGGCCTAGTGGAAAGAGTATTAGACCTAAAGTTTGGAGTTGTAAGGCAAATCTTAGAATGCTGGAATGTTTGAGCTGGAAGAAGCCTTAAAGATCACCTAGTCTAACCCCCTTATTTGACAAAGGTAGAAACTGAGGCTCAGAGAGGGAATGGGAGTTATGTAAGGCCATATAAGAAGGCAGCAACAAAGCTAGAACTTGACCCCAAGAATTCTGACTCCCAATCCAATACTCTTTCCACTATATCCTGACCTCCCCCTCCCCAGACCTCAGTTTCTAGAGAATTTGGCAAGATGATTTTAAGATCTACTCTAGCTTAAGCAATCTATGAAACTTGTAGCATTTAAGAGAGTCATGAAATGTTCTGGATGATCGGAATTGATATAAACTAATGAATAACAGAACCCTGACAACAAGAGAAGTTAGAACCACCGTGCCATGTGTGACCTCAGTAGATTCTTTATCTTATTGGCTGATTCTGGCATCCTGCCCAAATAGCAAGAAGGACCCCTAGCTGTTCATTTATACCTGTTGCCCCCAAAAATTGAACAAGACACTAACCTGTGCCTTCAGCACCAAAAAGATATCCTGAACAGCAAATGATCAGGAGGATTGTTAAGTCAGTCATATTCAGACAGGAGAACACCACTTCTGCTTGTTGATTGTGCAAGTAGAGAAGCTGAAAGATGGTTCCAAAGTACAGATGAAGATGTATTTGCTTCTGGTAAATAGTTAAAACTGCTGGACCCTGGGATTTGGCCTCTAGCCTGTCAGGGTGGAGGGGGAAGGATGACCAGTGGCCATTTTGGACTCAATGACTTTGCCGCTATTCTGGGGAACACCAAGGGAATGTGGGGATTGTAGAGCTGAGGAAGAAGCATCATGGATTATGAGCCTCTGTGTTCTTACAGGTTTCCCCTCTTAAGCCTCCCACAGCTTCTAGCTAATCATCAGGCCAGAGGAATGATCCAGAAGCCACATTGCAGCGCCTGTAATTTCACCATTAGTGGCTCATTGTTTGTGCTCAGTTCCTCTGCTTGTAAAGGCTCCCACATTTGACATAATTTTCATGTGTCAAGTAGTTTTTTTTTCCTTTAAACAGTTTTTTATTTTTTCTCTAATTACATATCAAAAAAAATTTGAGCATTCATTTTTACAAGACTCTGAGTTCTGAATTTTTCTTCCTCTCTCTCTCTCCATTCCCCTCTTCTGAAAATGGTAGACATTTTGATATGGTTTATACATGTGCTGTCATGTAAAACATATTTCCATATTCGTCACAGTTGTGGAAGAGGAAACAGTTCAAAAGGAAAAAACACAAGAAAGAATAGAGTAAGTGAAACAAATCGAGTATTTTCCTATCCATTATCTGCCTGCATCTCACCACTCTCCTGTGAGGTAAGTTAGGTTGCCCACGTGTTATTTTATCCAACCACCTCCCTTTATTCAAGGGGGAATGAAGGCCTGAAACAGCAAAAGCCTTGCTCAATATCACACAGCTAGTCAGTGGCAGAGCCAGCTTTCTGGACTCCCAGCCCAGTATGCTAGTCTACCATAACCAAAGCCTTCCAGAGATGACTATCCCCATCTGACAGATGAGGAGACTGAGGCTCAGGAAAGTTAAAGTTGCCCAGGGTCAAATAGCTGGTGGATGTCACTCTGATGGGGCAGTGTGATGAAAACCTCAGTTTCCCTGCTCCCCACACCCATAATTTTCTTTATAATCTAAACATATGACCTTAGAAAGTCCCTTCTAGCTTTAAATGACTGTGACAAAGTGGAGATTTGGAAATCTGGAGGTCTGAGGACCTGGGTTCAGATTTCACTTTGGCTCTACCTGTGTGACCTTGGGGCCTCAATTTCTTTCTCTGTCAGATGTGGGTATTTGGATTAGAAGACCTTTAAAGTATCTTCTTTCAACTTCTAAATCTGGAATCCTGTGATAGTCAGTGAGTGATTAGGTGCTTTAGTGGATCAATGGTCTCCTCACTGAGGGGAACAGCTTGAAGTGATGCCGAGCCCCCTGGCCTATAGTGATCAGATCCAGGGCTCCTTCAGTGGCAGCCATGCGGGGGGGGGGGACAGGAAATGCTGGGGTCCCATCCCTAATGCACATTGGTTCACTGTTGTATTTGCTCACTGGTTGAAGCTGGGCCAACTGAGCTGTTTCTCAAGGACACCGAGTGATACCCCATGTTACCCTGCCTCCAAGTCAAGCAGGAGAGTTTGCTGATAAAGGCCAATGCACCTGAAGAGATGGAAGAGTGGAGAGAGGGTGCCAACACAAACAGCACAAATAAGATATGACTCGAATTTGAAATCGACAGAACGTTTTCTGACCTCCTCTGGAGGATTGGCCGCTATGTCTGCCCCTCCCCTTCCCATACAGATCAAGTGGCCAGCATTTATTAAGTACCTACTATGTGCTGGGAATATAAAATGAAAACAATCCTTGTCCTCAAGGATCTTGTAATCTAGCCAGGGAGACAACATGTGTGTGTGTGTGTGTGTGTGTGTGTGTGTGTGTGTGTGTTTGTATACATCTCTCTATATATACACATGTGGCACAATGGATAGAGTGCTGGACCTGGAGTCATCTTCATGAGTTCAAATCTGACCTCAGACCCTTACTAACTGTGACCCTGGGCAAGGCACTTAACCCTGTTTGCCTCAGTTTCCTCATCTGTAAAATGAGCTGGAGAAGGAAAGGGCAAACCACACCAAGATCTTTGCCAAGAAAACCCCAAATGGGGTCATGAAAAGTTAAACACAACTGAAAAACGACTAAAGAACAATAATACTCATACATGTGTGTGTGTATATATGTATGCAATCCACACAACAGATACAAGATAATTTGGTGGGGAGAGGCATTAGCAGCTGTGGGGATCAGGAAGGTCTCATATGGAAAATGGCTTTTCAGCTGAATCTCGAAAAATGAAGAATTTTAACGGGTTGAAGGAGAGAAACATATTCCAGGTGTGGGCTATGGCCAATGCAAAGGCAGGGAGATGCAAGATGTGGTGTTGTGTAGGAGGGACAGTAAGAAAACTAGTTTGTCTGGAGCACCTTATATGTAGAGGGGCTATAGTGCAATAATTCTGGGAAGGTAGAGTAGGACCAAGTTGTTAAGGGATTTAATGACTAACAGAGGAGTGTGTATTTGATCGTGGAGGCAATTGGGAGCCACTGAAGTTTATTGAGAACGGGAGTTACATCATTGAATTTGAGCTTTAGGAAAATCAGTTTTGGCAGCTGTTTCAAGAAGAGATTAGAAAAGAGAGAGATTTGAAGCAGGGAGACTATTAATATTAAGGTCATAATTTGTTACATGTATCAGACATTTTCCCTAGTGGTAGTGCTGATTTTGTGCTCTTTGGTGCAGCATATGGTAGCAGCAAAGTGTAATAGAAATAACACTGACTTCAAGTTTCTAGTTTGGTTCTAGCTGTATCGCCTAGGGCAAGTTATTTCCTCATCAACAAAATGTGGTTGGAAGATGAAGTATCTCTCATAATATTTAGAGCTGGAAGGGGGCTTTGGAGTTCAACCACTGTGACCCCCTCATTTTGCAGAGACTGAAACTAAGACCAAGGGAGGTAAAGGAGCTTCCCTAAGATCATGAGCTGGGATTTTGAACTCATGTCCTTAGTCTCAGAATTCAATGAACTTTTTGGTAACTGCTTCCCTTCCCTCTCTCTGTCTCTGTCTCTGTCTCTGTCTCTGTCTCTGTCTCTGTCTCTGTCTCTGTCTCTCTCTCTCTCTCTCTCTCTCACACACACACACACACACTGCATCTTAATAGATGCTTTTCTAAGATTACCTTGTCCTCAGTGACTATCACACTAAGAATTAGCACAAAAAAGACCAAATGCAAATATGACAGTTGACTAGGTACCTTAGTGACCCCACAACTTCATGGGGGAGGACTCTTTCTTTTTTTTCTTTAAATTTTATTTATTTACTTTGCTTTTTGGAGGGGGGAAGGTAGGGCATTTGGGGTTAAGTGACTTGCCCAAGGTCACATGGCTAGTGTTAAGTGTCTGAGGATGGATTTGAACTCAGGTCCTCCTGACTCCAGGGCTGGTACTCTATTCACTGAGCCACCAAGCCACCCCGAGAGGACTCTTTCTATGGGTGAAACACTCACACATCTTGGTCATCTAATCTTGCATGTCTCTTGTCCATCCTATAAATCCTCTATAAAGTATTTGCAATTTTTTTTCTTTCTGGAAGCTATAGTAATAGAGAATGTCCTTTCCAGGAACCCTTCTCACTGATGAAATCACAGGTTCCATTTAAAAAAGAAATATTGGGGGAAACAGGAAGATCAAAGAAGGCATAGGGTCATTGTGCTGTTCAGGGTGGATGAATCCAATAGAATACAAGTTCTTTAAGGATAAAAATTTTGTTTATTTCTGAATCCCCAGTGCCTAGTACACAGTACCTGGCATATATTCAAATAGAGCTATTCTCACTAGTGTGGATATTCTCTCCACTGATGCACATTGCAACTCTCTGTTCCTGCCTATTTTAGATGGTTCTTGACCATATCCTTCTATGAGTTTGTCACCCAGGGTCCACCCTGTGTACTGGAGTGGGGGAAATGGTCTTCTTTACTTTATTCTGACATCATGATGACATTAGTGGCATGTAAGAGTTGTCCAATAGTTGTCTTTTGCTCTCACCACTTGGCAGGTTTATCTTTTTCAGTTTTTTTGATAACCTATTTTACATTCATTTTTCTTTATAATTCCTTATTTGCTGTGTAGCAGCCTACTTACATTAACCATTTGTTTTTCCTTTACTCTCTGAGTGTTATTTATTTTAAGTTCTTCAGAGACTCTAGTGTTGTCGAGAAAATACAACATAGGATTCAAGTTGAAAAGGTGTTCTCCATAAATGTTAAAGATCTCTGGAAATCTTTGTGCAGATGACATTGTAGTACTGGTTGCACTGAGCAGCAAAAGATAGTAGAGCCTCCTGGCAGAAATCCACAATCATTCAAAAGAGTTTGGCCTAACCATCCATAGTGGAAAAACCAAGTGGATGAATAATGCTTCTTGTCCAACACAGTTAGATGGACAACCTATAGGGCTCATTCAGTCATGTACGTGTGTGTATCTTGTGTGTGTGTGTGTGTGTGTGTGTGTGTATGTTTCTGGTACCTTGGACAGACATTGAAGATGGACAATGAGTTGGCCCCAAGTTAAATAGGATGGAGAGGATTATTTCAAAACTACTGTAATGACCCTAATCTTCTTCCTGAAACAAAGACCCATTTTTTTAATACCAGTATGCCTGCAAGTCATAGGATGCTATAGCCTGACACATAGTAGGTACTTAATAAATTATGATTTCATTGAATTGAAATAAAATAAATGATAACAGAAAATTAAGAGAAGTCAGAACAATTAGACTCTTAATTTGTTTTCTCTGAGAATTATTTTTGAACTGGAAGGAGAAATTAAAAGAGTCACAATACCTCAGAGTTAGAAGAGAAATCAGAGGTCATTTAGTCCAACCCACACCTAACAGAAGGTCATCCAGACTCTGCTTGAAGACCTTTAGTGACGGGGAACCCACTGACCTCCTGAGGCAGCCCATCTTACTTTGACACAACTCTAGTGGCTCAGAAGTTCGTTTTTCCCATTTGGCATTAAGCCTAAATCTGCCTTTCTTCAACTTCCAGTCACTGTTCCTTGTTCTTTCCTCTGGCCCAGGGCTGGGAAACCTGCAGCCTCAAGGCCACATGTGGCCCTCTAGGTCCTCAAGTGCAGAGCACTTTTGGATTCAGTTGAAGGGCTGCACTTGAGGACCTAGAAGGTGACATGTGACCTTGAGGTCACAGGTTCCCCACCCATGCACTGGGCCAAACAGGGTTAGTCTATTCCCTCTTCCTCAGGAAAGCTCCTCAAATACTTGAATAAGGCTACCATGTTCCTCCTAAGCCTTCTTTTCTACAGAGTGAATATCCCTGGATCCTTCAGAGCCAAGAGTAATGGATGAAAACTGCAGAATTAGGCTTGAAATCTGGAGGGATCTCCTCACAGTTATAGCTGAGAGCTCCCCATCATTGGAGATGGTCCCAGAAAGGTTGGATGGGTGCTTGTCTGAGATATTATAGAAGGGATTCTTGCTCAGATGTCCTCTGATGGATCTTTTTGATTCTGTGGTTTTTATGAACCCCCAAAATAGAAATTCTATTTTTGTGTACTGTAGCTACATCTTTTCTTGAACAAAGAAGGCTGGTATTTGTAGTGAAATCATATTCTTTGTTCTTAGTTCAGCCTTCTGAGGAAGGCCACCACTTTGGAGCTGCCCCTCAGGAAATCTATATTTTATTATTACTTGCCAGCACAGAATCCACAGGTCAAGACGGAATTCCCCATGGATGGCAAGGTCTTCGAAGTGCCCCTATATGTGGATGAGGTTTTATTGTTGACATAAGGATCCAGGACCTTACAGAGCCTACTGAAAGAAACTGGCAATCACTCAAAAGAGTCTGGCCTGTCCATCCACATAAGAAAGACCAAATGGTTGCAGAACATCCATTA
>JAQQSV010023356.1:0-10390 GCA_028646515.1 Pseudochirops corinnae
TTTGGGAGCTGTTCTTACTTAGCTTCTTATGCTTATTCTTACTCATGGTTCTTCAGACCGTGAATTTTTTTTTTTAAATCTCTGTGGGGCTCTGCTTCCAGAAGGGAAAGCTCTGTCCCAAATCGCTGGGGTCCTCCCAGCTGCCATAGACTTCCGGCTGACTGGATAATGAAGACTCCAGGACCGAGGCCCAAGACGACGATCCGGATCCAGGCCGCTCAATGCGAGAGCACTGGTCTGAAAACAATCGCTCAGTCCCCCTGCTTTTTGCAGGCCGAGGGCGGGAAGCTACAATGCGGAGGCGGGTGCAAAACTTCCGCCTTTCGCTTTTCTGCTCTGGAGACCTTTCGGCCAGAAGCTTATCTCCCCCTTTCACAATCCCCGCTCGCAGCTGTTGCTAATCCGGCTCACCTCAGAGGCTTTTCTGCACCTCCCACCCGGCCACCCCCGGGGCACAGCCGCGGCTTCAGGCCATGCTGGTTTCTGTTCGCAGTGCTGATATGGTTCCTCGTAGCCGAGCTGACTTTAGTGGGAAGTATCTTTGTGTGCATTTTGAAGTTCTCGGATTGATCCAGAATCCTATTCCATGTGTATTTTGGGGTGGCTATGTGAGAGCTGCGATATGTTGCTGCTGCTACGCCGCCATCTTGGCTCCCCTGGTCATTTCTTATATACATCTTTGATCATGCTTAAGTAGTGGCCACTGAGCAGCTCACAGCATATAGTGGCAACCATACATTTTACATGGGCCACTCAGAATTCTTTGGTGGGTTGCAAGGATCCCACAGGACATATACTGTGCAGGCCTTCTCTCAATGATTACCTGTCAGTATTACTCAGATGACATTTCTATTATTGCAATTCTTTATGTGTCTGTCATTTGAACATAAGCTTATTTAAGTCTTGAGAGATTAATATTCAGAAAGTTGGATGAATAGGGGTACATTTTCCATTCCAAGCAATAACACATTTGTCTGCTAATATCAAAGGAATTTCAATGAGTTTTTAGTGAATGGAGCATTGACACACAAAGTCACATATCACTGAACAATTGAAATGACTACTATCTTGTTTACCAAGTTATTTCTTTGAAAGACCACTACTAATCCTTTATTATTAAGATTTTTTTTTTTCAGGGAACAGAGCCAAGATGGAGGAGTAAAAGCCGGAACTTCTTTTAGGCCTTGTCCAACCACCTCTAATACCTGGAAAAGAATGACTCTGAACAAATTTTAGAACTACAGAACACACAAAGTGACAGAGAGAAATAAATCTCCTGCTGAACACAGCCTGGCAGGCTGACAGGAAGGGTCTATCACACTGAACTGGTAGCCAAGCACAGTCCCACATGAGATGCACTGACCCAGACCAGGGGCAACCCAGACCTGCCAGAGCAGACTTCAGGAGAGTGGATCACCAGCAGCTGTGTCAGTTTCCAGACTTCTCAACCCATAAACACCAAAGAGAAAGTAAAAGATCAGTAGGGAAATCTGTCAAACTGGATGAGAGAACAGCATGATCCAGCCCCTACCCTTGGAGCAAGAGGTGTGAGGTGGCTGCAGCTGCTGCCAGATGGCTGCCTCAGGAGCTCCTGGCCTGCAGATCATAGAGGGACCAAGCCACCATTCAGAAAGTAATCACTCTTGCTTCAATCTGCTTGCATCTGGGTCCCAGTCTTGGGTGGTGGTCCTTGGGTGAAGAACACCAGTGTGCCAGAGCTTGTAGTGGCCATAGAGAAGGTACCCTGCTCATAGCTCTGACAACTGTGAAAACCCCAGCAATTTGGGACACAGCTCTCCCCACTCTGGAAGCAGATTTCTACTGTGGCAAAGAGCTCATAAGTCAAGTGACTGGCTGGCAAGATGAGCAAACAAAGGAAGTACAATCATAAAATAGAATCTTTTTGGAGGGACAAAAAGAATCAAAACATGGGACCAGAAAAAGACAACAAAGTCAAAACTCCTGCATCAAAAGCTTTCAAGAAAAATATGAACTGGTCACAAGCCATGGAAGAGCTCAAGAAGGATTTCTAAAATCAAGGAGGAGAAGTGGAGGAAAAATTGAGAAGAAAATTGAGAATGATGCAAGAAAATAATGAAAAACAAGTCAACAGGCTGACTGAAGAAAATAACACCTTAAAAATAGACAAACTCATATAGCAAAAGAGGCCCAAAAAGCCAATGAGGGGAAGAATGCATTAAAAAGGCCAAATTGCCAAGATGGAAAAGGAATTTCAAAAACTCACTGAAGAGAATGATTCCTTCAATATTAGATAAGAGAAAATAGAAGCTAATGACTTTATGAGAAATCAAGATACTATAAAACAGATCCAAATAAATGAAAAAAAAAAGAAGGCAAGTGAAATATTTCATTCAAAAAACCACTGACCTGGAAAATACATCCAGGAGAGATAATTTTAAAATTATTGGACTTCTTGAAAGTCATGATCAAAAAAAGAGCCTAGAAATTATCCTTCAAGAAATTCTCAAGGAAAATTGCCCTGGTATTCAAGAACCAGAAAGCAAAAGAGAAATCAAAACAATTCACCAATCACCTCTTCCAAAAAATCCCAAAAAGAAAATTCCTAGGAATATTATAGCCAAATTCCAGAGTTACCAGGTCAAGGAGAAAATATTACAAACAGCTGGGAAGAAACAGTTTGAGTATTATGGAAACACAGTCAGGATAACCCAAGACCTAGCAATTTCTATATTAAGTGATCAAAGGGCTTGGAATATGATATTCTGGAGGTCAACGGAGCTAGGATTAAAACCAAGAATCACCTACCCAGCAAAACTGAGTGTAATGATTCAGGGAAAAATATGGTAATTCAATGAAATAGAGGACTTTCAAGCATTCCTGATTAAAAAACCAGAACTGAACAAAAAATTTGACTTTCAAATACAAGAAGCAAGAGAAGCATGAGAAGGTAAACAGGAAAAAGAAATCATAAGAAACTTATTAAAGATGAACTATTTACAATCCTACATCGAAAAACGATAATTGCAACTCATGAAACTTTTTTCACTATGAGAGTAGTTGAAGGGGATATATGTGTGTGTGTACACACACACACACACACACACACACATATACACATGCATATACACATGTGTGTATGTATGTATATAAATGTATGTATATGTACATACATATATACAAATATATTTATACACATACAAAGTGTGTGTATATATATATGTGTGTGTGTGTGTGTTTGTGAGTGTGTGTATATGTACATACATATATACAAAGACAGAAGGCACAGGATGAGTTGAATATGAAGGGATGATATCTAAAAAATAAAATTAAGAGGTGAGAGAGACATATATTGTGAAAAGGAGAAAGGGAGATATAGAAGAGTGTAAATTATCTCATCTAAAAGAGGCAAGAGAAAACTGTTACAATGGAAGAGAAGAGCAGGAAGGGAAAAGGGAATAGGTCAACCTTACTCTCATTGAATTCATGTACAACCTATATTGAATTACTTATCTTCCCAGTGGGGGTGGGTAAGGAGAGAAGAAGGGAAAGAATCTGGAAAACAAATGTTTTAAAAACAAATCTTTAAAAAAAAATGTGTTTCTTTTTTTAACTGGGAAATAAGATATACAGGTACTGGGGTATAGAAATCCATTGTGCCCTAGTAGAAAGTTAGGGGGAGATGAGGGAGGGCAGATTGGGGAAAGGGATATTCAGTAGAGTTGCTATCTTAGGATGGGGGGTAGAGGAAAGATAGGGAGAAAATTTGTAACTCAAAATCTTGTGGAAATGAATATTGAAAACTAAAAATAAATAAATAAATTGGGGAAAAAGATTTCTTTTTCAGGACAACTGCATTGAAGGTACTTTCATTTTGTTTTTCTAAAAATACATTTTTAAACATCATGTGCCTATTCAAAATACAATTTAAAAATGAAAAAAAAATAATTACTTCTTCACATCTGGATTATTCCATTAAGATTATTTTTTCTCTTCTTTGGGAATTGTTTTAATTATTAATGTATTTGTTTTTATTTCAAACTCCAAACTCATCCCAAAATGCTGACCAAAATATAATAATGAAAACATGATCACTGGTATTCTGTGCTACCACTGTTTCCTAGCTAATAAAATTGTAACTTTAGAGAGGGGGAAAAGAATATGCAATGGAAGGAAACCAAAGACTCTTTGTATTATCTCGTTTAATAAATATTTTGAATTCAGAAAAATTTTAAATATAGTGTCCATCTAGATTCTTTTTTTTTTTTAATAAAATGGCAATATTGCTGTTTATTCTGCTTACAACAAGGTAGGCAAATAGAGGGGAAAAAAGAGGTAGGGTGGATAATCATCACATTCCTACAAAAAAAATTAACTTTAAATGAACTTGATTTTTTTGTGTGTTTTAATACTGCAGATTTTTTAGCCCTTTAATCTAATATCATCTTCACCAAAATGAAACAAAACTGTGAGGTGGTTACTTAAAGGTTTTTCCATTTTGTATATGAGAAAGTTGATACTCAGAGGCAAAATGACTTTACCATACTCATAATAAATCCAATCTAATAAATATTTATTAGATATCTATGATGTGTCAGGCACTGTGCTAAGTTCTGGGGATACAATTATTAAAACAATGAAAGATAGTCTCTGCCTTCAAGAAATTCACAATCTAATCAATGGAGTCAATCCCCCCCCCCCAAAAAAGGAGGCAGGTGCAGGAAAGTGTAGGAGACTGGTGGGGCCTGGGTGGAAGCACTTTGTTAGGTGGAACTGAAAGCAGGCAAAGTAGCAGATACAGAGTAGAGATATAAAAGTCATGAGTACTGGGTAAGGACTCAGTTTTTTTTTGGGGGGGGTTGGTTGATTGTTTTTTTTTCTTTTCTATAAGCTTAGCACTTTTTACTATAATGTAATACCTCTTGAAGTGTCTTATAGAAAAAAAGAGGGGAGACAGAGACAAGATTGTAGAGAAAAGCCAAGATGTCTCCTGAGCTCTCCATAGTTTCCCTGGGATATAACATTAAATCAAGCTTCCAAATGAATTATGGATTGACAGAGCCCACAAAAACATGGAGTGAAACAATTTTCTAGTCCAAGATAACTTAGAAGGACTTCAGCAAAGGCCTGTTTCATTTGGGCAAAAGGGAACACAGCCTAGTGCAGATGATGTCTGGAGAAACCAGTGGGAATCTCTTCACAAAAGTACAGACCAGCAACTGAGGCCCTTCAGTCCTGGCTCAGCAGGCCAGTGATGGAGCAGGCCAGCTATGAGGCCACCAGCCTTAGGGCAGAAGACAAATTGCCAGTCCAGTAATCCAAAGCACAATAGGCATGGTTAGGCTGAGCAACCTTAGTAGAGTAGGCAGCAGTCACTCTGAGAGGCCCTGGCACAGAAAGTCAGTGATCAGTCCTCTTTGTCCCAGAGTAAGAAACTTTGGACCACTCATCCAGTACCCTAGGAGCAGAGCTCAACTTTAAGTCACAGAATAGACTAGAAAATGAGGAAAAGCAAAATTTTAAAAAGTATCCTGGTCATAGAAAGCTACCATAGTGACAGGGAAGACCAAAATACAAACTCAGAAAAGAACAGCAATGTCAAAATGCCTAAATGTTAAACCCCAAAGTGGAATACAAATTGGTCTCAAGTCCAAAAAGTCCTCTTGGAAGAGCTCAAAAAAGATTTCAAAAATTAAATAAGAGAGGTGGAAGAAAAATTTGGGAAAAGAAATGAGAGTGAATCATGAAAAAAAGTCAACAATCTGTAAAAGGAAGCACAAAAAAATGACTAAAGAAAACAACTCTTCAAAAAATAGAATTTACCAAATGGAAAAAAAAAAAGTACTCAAGAAAATGGCTTCTTAATAAGTAGATTTGGTCAAATGGAAAAGGAAGAACAAAAGCTAACTGAAGAAAATAATTCCTTGAAAATTAAAATTGAGTAAGTGGAAACTAATAACTCTATGATACATCAAGAATCAGTCAAACAGAATGAAAATAATAGAAGAAATATATGAAATATCTCACTGGAAAAAAACAGCTGACCTGAAAAATAGATCCAGGAGATAAAATTTAAGAATTATTGGACTACCAGTAAACTATGATAAAAAAAAAAGAGCCAGAACAGCATCTTTCTAGAAATTATCAAGGAACATTGCCCTGATATCCTTCAACCAGATGGTAAAATAGTAATTGAAAGAATCCACCAATGACCTCCTGAAATAGATCGTAAAATGAAAACTCCAAAAGATTTCTTAGCCAAATTCCTGAACCATAAGGTCAAGGGGAAAATACTGTGAGGAGCCAGAAAGAAACAATTCAAATATCAAGGAGCCACAGTCAGGATTACACAGAATTTAGCAGCTTCAATATTAAAGCATTGGAGGGCTTGGAATATCATATTTTGGAAGACAAAGGAGCTTGGATTACAACCAAAAAATCAAAATTGAGCATACTCTTTCAGGGGGTAAAATGGACATTAAATGAAATGGGGGGTTTTTAGCTTTTTGAGATGAAAAGACCGGAGCTAAATAGAAATTTCAATCTTTAAGTACAAGACTCAAGAAAAGCATAAAAAGTTAATCAGGAAACAAACCAAACATACATATTATTCAATAAGGTTAAACTATTTACATCCCTACATGGGAAGATGATACTTGTAACTCTTAAGAACTGTATCTTTCTTAGGGCAGTAAGAAGGAGTATGCATAGAGGGTGTTGGCATAAATTGATATGTTGATATAAAAAATTGGAGGGGGAGGATTGTACTGAGACAAGAGAAAAGAAAGAGGCAGAATGAAGCAAATTTTATCACATGAAGAGTCACAAAAGACCTATTAGAGTAAAGAGGAAGAATGGAGGGGTGGGGGATGAGCATTCTTTGAACCTTATTCTCATTGGATTTGGCCCAAAGAGCGAATAATATGCACACTCAGTTGGGTATAGAAATCTGTCTTACCATTTAGGAGAGGAAGGGGAAAAGAAAAGGGGTGGGACTGGTGGAAGGGAGGGCAAATTGAGGTAGGTTGTGATCAGAAGTAAAATATTTGGAAAGGACAAGGTGAAAGACAGAAAAAAAGTATAAACAAGGAGAAAGTAGGATGGAGGGAAATACATAATTAGTAATCATAACTGTAAATATGAATGAGATCAACTCTTCTCTAAAATGGAAGTGGGTTGTAGAATGCATTAAAAACTAGACTGTTACAATATTTTGTTTATAAGAAACACAGTTGAAGCAGAGAGACACATACAGAATAAAGGTAAAAGACTGGAGCAGAATATATTGTGCTTTAGCTGAAGTGAAGGGAAAAAACCAGGGTAGCAATCATGATCTTGGACAAAACAAAGGCAAAATAGATCTAATTAAGAGAGACAAGGAAGGAAGCTATATTCCACTAAAAAGTACCATAGACAAAGAACTAATATCATTTCTAAATATACATGCACCAGGGGCAGAGCCAAGATGGTGGCATAGAAACAGGAAAACTCTGCAGCTCCCCCAGTAACCTCCTGAAATAAGTATAAAATATGACTCTAAACAAATTTTAGAGCTCCAGAACCCACAAAAGTACAGAGAAACAAAGCTCCGACTGAAGGCAGCCCAGCAGGTGGGACAGGAAGGACTCATCACAGTGCCCTGGAAGCCTAAACCAGCCAGGCCTGAAACTGTGCCTTAGTACTGGGGAAGCCAGGACAAACTGTGGCTGGAGATTTCAGGAGAGTGGATCACTGGCAGCTATTGCAGTTTCCAGAATTATCAATCCATAAGAACCAAGTACAAAGTGAAGGGTCAGTGGAACTCAGCTAAATTGAGGGGAGAAAAGTGGATTGGCAATCTGCCCCCAGGGTAAGGAAACAACAGAAGCAGCAGCTCTGCAGCCACCTCCACATGGCTGCTTCATAGCTCTCAGCTTGCAGGTTGCAGGGGGGCCAGGAGATCATTCAGAGGCTAAGTGCTTTTGCCTTAAGCTGCCTGGATTGGGATCATGGTCTTGGGTGGTGGTCCTGAGATAACTGATCAGTGAGCCAAAGAGGTGGGGGATAATAGCTCCAGCAGCAACAGAAACCACAGAAATTTGGGACAAAGCTCTCCCCTCTGAAGCAGAGTTCCACAGAGCGAAAAAGTCAAGTCATTTGTGGGTAACATGAGCAGGCAAAGGAAGGAAAACAAGATGAGCAATCCAACTTTAGCTTCCGTTTTTGGGGACTAAAAGGATTAAAACATGGAACAAGAGGAAGACAACACAGTCAGAACTCCTGCACCAAAAGCTTCCAAGAAAAATGTAAGCTGGTTACAGGACATAGAGGAGCTTAAGAAGGATTTTGAAAACCAAATAAGAGAAGTACAGTAAAAATTGGGAAGAGAAATGAGAATGATGCAAGAATATCATGAAAAGAGAGTCAACAACCTGACTGAAGAAAACAACACCTTAAAAAATAGACTAACTCCAAGCGTCAATGTTGGCGAGGTTTCCGGAAGCTGTGACAGGAGCTGCTCTGGAGGGAGAGATACTGAGCTCCGGGGTCTGGGGGTTGCGCTCCTGACCGGGCCGCCCCCACCGGACCCGGGTATCGCCGGGGTCCGGTCCGAGAATCACAGACAGCCATCCTGGCCGCCGGCCGCAGGTCGGGATGCAGGCAGTAGAACCAGAGGGCTGTGGGCCAGAGGGAGCACCTACTGCTATGCCTGAGGCCCAACCGGACCCTCCACCTGCCCCACCTAAGCCTCCAGTGCTTGACCTCTTCAACTTGGTCCTGTTTTATAAGAGGCTTGTTCTCTACTTGGAGCCCCTCAGGGATGCAGGTGATGGGATCCTTTATTTGCTCAGGTGGCAGACACCAGTGTGTTCCTTGCTGACCTGCCTGGGCCTCAATTTCCTCTTCCTCACTCTGAATGAGGGTGCCTGGTACTCAGTGGGTGCCCTGCTGATTTCTGTGCCTGCCCTGCTGGGCTACCTGCAGGAGGTATGCCGGGTCCGCCTCTCTGAGCCTGAGCTGATGCGGAGGAAGTATCACAGTGTGAGGCAGGATGATCTGCGCAAGGTCTGGCTGTCACGGCCTGAGGCCGTGGCCGAGGTGAAGAGCTTCTTGATCCAGTTGGAGAGCTTCATGAATCAATTGTGCTGTAGGTGTGAGTCGGTCTATCCAGTGCTGTACTGGGAGAACCCAGCAGTGTCCTCACAATTCTATGGGGCTCTGTTGGGCTCTGTCTTCGTGCTCTATGTGTTACCCCTGTGCTGGGTCCTCGCCCTTCTCAATAGCACCCTCTTTCTGGGAAATGTGGAATTCTACCGAGTAGTGGCAGAATGCCGGGCAACCCTGCAGCAGCGGATGAATCCTAAGCTTCCAGGGAACACTGAGGAATGCCTGGAATCAGATGGTGGGGGGAGAGGAGCATTGCTGGACTGCAGTTCAACCCCCACTCCCACCGAGGACCTCACACCAGGCAGTGTGGAGGAGGCAGAAGAGGCTGAGCCAGATGAAGAATTTAAAGATGCTATTGAGGAAGATGACGAGGGATCTCCCTGCAATGTGGAATATGATCTGGCCCTACATGACAATGGTTTTATGAGCAAGAATGAAGTGATTCGAAGCAAGGTGTCTCGACTCACTGAGAAGCTGCAAAAACGTTATTCCACAAACAATTTCGGAAACTGTACCAGCTGCTCTGCTACCTTCTCAGTGCTGAAGACGAGGCGCAGCTGTAGTAACTGTGGAAATAGCTTTTGTTCTCGGTGCTGCTCCTTCAAGGTGTCCAAGTCCTCCATGGGAGCCACAGCCCCAGAAGCACAGAGAGAGACTGTATTTGTGTGTGGCTCATGTAACCAGACCTTGAGCAAGTGAGAAGAGAGTCCTGGAGGGGGGCACTTGTGAGCCCTCCCTGCTCACCCTCCTCTCCTGAGCCTGCTCCAGAGGCTATCAGTTAGAGTTTCCCCAGATCCCTCATGCCATTGTGTGGAGGTAGTTGGGCAGAGCTGGGTGTGAACATTGGAGAGGTGCCTCCCCTTCCTTTCTCCAGCTGCGACATACCTGCCCTGGAGTCACTGATGACATTTCCAGCTTTTCTTTGTATTCCTCTGGATGACTGGAATGATAGCTCCCCTCAAATCTCTGTTCAGGGTAACCCCTGGATTGCTAGAGGTGTCCACTGGGACACTGGACTACAAGGGAAGCAGGATTGAATGGGGAATTAGACTGGGCAGAATTAGAGTGAAGCCATATCTTGTCCTGATTACTTGTAAGTAGGGCTTAACCTTCACCCTCTGGCCTTCATGGTACTGGCAATTGTAGAAGGAATTGCAACTACAAAGCCAGAAAGTTGCACATCAACCTGTAGGGACAGAAACACCTGAGTACTTGACCCCAGGTGACCTTCCAGGGGAGCTCAGCTAGAGTGGTTGGGTGGTAG
>JAQQSV010023357.1:0-10389 GCA_028646515.1 Pseudochirops corinnae
GAGTCAACAAGTATTTGCTGAAGACAATATTCACATGAGTAACCTTGTAATAAATACTATAAGGCACAGAAGTTTCAGAATGTACAACATTTGGCTACAAGATATCCCTGGTATTTTTAGTAGAGAGAACCCTGGACTTTGAAATAAGTAAATAAAAATTGAACTAAGTTACCAGCTTAGTATCTTATTAATTCGTTAAATATAACAGAACAAATCAGTAATTTCTTTTTCTCGGTATCTCATCTAAAGTTGGGATGATAGTAATGCATTTAATACTTATGGAAGCATTAGACAGTGGGAAGAACAGTGAACTCAGAATTAGAAGACTTAAGTTCCATTTCCATTTCTTTTGTTTACAGAATATATAACACTGGAAAAGTTACTTTATGACATATGTTATCTATTACTTTATACATAAGATTCTAGTGTCAGAAGAGATAAATCCCAAGGTCTTTTCCTTAAATCAATAGATTTTGTATGACCATAACAGATAACAAATATTATCATTAGACTCAAAGGAGAGAATGCATGATATCAAAGACATATACAAATCAGAACAAAAATTTAATAAGGCAACAAAGTAAACATATGTAAAGATGAACATTCAGTACAGTATTAGGAATAACAATATTCATTGGGGTGGGTGTAGGGATCCAAATTATTCTAGTAATGACACTTTTATCATTGTACATCAGCTTCTTCCCTGCAATTCAAAGACTTAAAGAGCTCCCTAGAGCAGTGAGTGTTCAAATAACTAGCCTAGAGTCATACAACAGCATGAACTGAACTGAGAATTTTCTGACTTTGAGACTAATTATCTTCCTTCTATGGCAGTCTGCTTTTTTCTATACTATAAAAGAGCTAAATGGTGATATAATTAAAAAAAATACTTATGGAAAATTAAGGGACAATATAATAAAATGAGGTAGTAATTTTGTGACATTGATATTATACTACAAAGGATTTAGAGGAGGAGACTAGCAATGTAGATTAACAGGGTGAGCAAAAACTATAAAGGGAGACTTGAACCTTGCCTTGACTAGTTAGCTAAGAACAAATAAAGATGAAAGTAGAAGGTTTTACAGACACAGAAATAGCATGAGGAAAAGCACCAATAAGCATGTCCCATGGGACAGACAGGAGACTAACTTAACCAGAGTGAGGGATGCACACTAAAAGTCGGTAGAAATAAAATTGGATAGGATGGACTGAGGACAACCGTAGGGAAACCATGTATGTATATGGGTTTGTATATTCCAGGAAAAAAAAAATGTGACTGTGTGATACAAATGTGGGTTCTAAGTAGATGATATATTGAAAACTGATGACAGCAGGGATGTTTCCCTAAGTACATTTGCATCTGATTTATGTTCTTCCTCTTCCAAAATGCTTCTACAGAGATTTCTATCTGGATTTCTATTATACAGTTATTTTGCAGCATTTACCTAAAATATGATGTAGATCATATTTATCTCAATCTTTTGACCACATAGAAAGGTCAAATTATCCTAAATTCTGGAGTTAAGTTTTCAAAAAGTTTATGTAAAAATAGAAGAATGAATCTCATCCCCATTCTTACCTCCTACTTAGGGGAACAGTGGAGGAAATATTTTTTAAACACCTAAATCCTTCCAGAAAGTAAATCACCACCTACAGTGGTGGAAGGGGAAAACTGTTCTTTTTTCATTTGGGTAGCCTGCTAATGGCCTTTCTCTCTTTTATTCCCAAATATCTTAAGTAATAACACTTCCGCCACTTACCTTGGGAGATTTTTATCCTTCAAAGAAATTAATGTTTTGTTTTGTTTTGTTTTTCGCTTGTCCAGAATGATAACCAAGTTGTCTGCCTGATGAAAGCCAATTTGGAAAATGGAAAATAAAACTAGAAAGAAAGAGGAGGGGATAGGGAGATCAGTTTTAACCCCTCATACCTAATTACTTTGCCTCATTTTTTTTTTCTCCCTATAACAGAGAATATGTCTACGCTACAGGAGCTTTCAGTGTTAGTAGGGTTGGATAACCTCAAGTGTGGTTTCCTCTTTAGATTTCACTTTTTATTTATTTTTTCATCTGTCAATAATATGTAGAATGGAGTGCACTGACAGTATATGGCATGGCTCTGATGATTCCTGTTCTTTATTAGGACAAGAGCCCAAACTTCTAAATCTGGAAAGTTCAGCTTGCTAACCTCCTCCCATAATACATGTCATTTATTACACCCTATTTATTAAAAAGGAAAGAGGAAAAATAATCAGAAGAATGATAATCTTATATTCACACTATAGGTTGGATTTTTCTGCCAAGAAATAATAATACATGTGCTTGCTCCTCTTGATTATTCAACTGGATTTGTCATAGATCACTCTTAGATTTCTATAGCACTATATATAGCAGAGTATTGTGCGTGGTGGAAGTTAAGTCTCATCATTCAGTGACTAGTCCATATGCTTCATTCCTTGACATGAACTGGAAGATAAAAAATGGATCCAGATTCTTTTTTTTTTCGAGGACAGATGCTTGAAAATAATATTCTAAAACAGTTCTTATTTGAGAATTGAAAAATAGATTGAAAAAGACATATATCCAATAAAATCTCTATGCTACAAAGCAACCATTTAAAATAGAAAATAAAGATGAGTATTCATAAACACAAAAATCCTGTTTCTTAAGTTTCAAAAATGAAATAAACATGTTATGTGAAAGTCACTTAACATAGTCATATATATGTGTATATATATATATATTTATATATTTATATATTTATATACATATGCCCCCCCCACACACACACATAGATAAATCCCCAAACTAGCGTTATTCTCACAAGAAATGAAAAAAAAATTATTAGGAAAGAAGTAAACAGAACTCACTTAAAGCGGTTCACATATATAACTGTTAGAATTTTAGAATTACTAGAAATGTTTAAACAAGTTTATCCAGGCAACTTCATTCATTGATTTTAGATGTTGAAATGAGACTTGATTTCAAAATTTCTTAAAGGAACACAAATAGGTATATATGTGCGCATACATACACAGACATGTATATGTGTGTGTGTGTGTGTGTGTGTGTCCTGGGAAAGGGCTCTATTGGATAAAACTAATATGGTCACTTCCTCAAAGTCAAATTCTTCAAGAGGCAAAGATGTTATAACACATTGCTCTTGAGAAAAACTGACTAAAAGATACCATAGCTGACAAAGACAATCTTCACATAATAGTCATCCGTCCAATGATAGAAAATAGCAAATCAAAATTTAAAAAAATAAAATTTTGGATTTTAATAGAGACTAGTAAAGCAAATGCACAAAATCCTTTTCAGTGTTTTTCAGTGTTCACTGTTTTCTGTTACTTAGTGGTCATGAAGTTTAACATATGTACTAACCTATTAGGCAAGTGAGGGACATAATGATACAGCAAAAATCTAGAGAAAAATTAATCTGATATCTTTTTAATGTGAAAAGTGGCATTCCATGTCGCCAAGCCAATGACATATTTCTTTACAGGACAAAGAAAAAGTAAAGATCACACACACACACACACACACACACACACACACACACGGTTCTTTTTAAATTACATTATTATAATTGCTACATGTTTCCACCATTACCCAAGCACCAGGTTTTAGAGAATTTCTCAATGCCTTTCCTAAAAATTTTAAAACTTCCCTTACCTGAATATATATCTAAGAAGGTATTAAAATAAATGTAAAAAGAAGGTAAGGAGTAGAAAAATCAGTTACTCAAACAACTGTCTAATAAGCAGCCATTATGCATCACACTGTCCTAAGCACGAGGGACATGAAGAATGAGACAATTCCTGCTCTTATGAAGCTTACGTAATTTTAAGGAAAACAATGTCTATATAGTTTTAAATGTATAGTATGGATTAAAAATAAATATAAATAATTAAATTAAATATAGTTAGTGAGAAGTTTCTTTAGCAGTTGTGGGCATCAAAGGAGAAATCAGGTAGGAAAAAGAGAGAACCAAGGGGGTGAGTTGCTTTATCTTTTAAAAGTTACAGTGGAAAATTAATCTCATAACACACACATGAACATGCACACACACGCATGTATGTATGTATACACACAAATTGTAGATTGTGTGTTTGAGTGTGTGAACAACCTTAGATTGTGAAGGTAAATATGTATTTCTGCTAAAGTCAACATATTCTAGAATTGGCATCACTGGTTCATTAAATTTGGATATTGTGCATTTTAGAAAAGTATTCACAAAAAAGTGACTGATTTCCTAGGCAAATTGCTTTGAGTACACCATTTAAGTATATGCACACTGAAATTTTTCTTTAATACTATTATCTATGAAGCTCATTCAGTATAAGGTGGTCATGCTTAGGCCCCATTGAAAAAGCCTCAATTTCTAAATAGGAACATAAAATTGTTTTAAAATTATTGGACTTGTAAGAGAGTTCTACCCTGTTTATCTGAGAATAGTAGAGTAAGGCTTTGAAGTATCTTCAATATAAAAATAATATGTACTATTTTGGGGCTAACAAATTCCCTGATGCCTGTATGAAGTGAAAACACAAATAAGTGCAGCAACAGAGAGGTGAATGTCTCTTAATTAAGCAGATTGAAAAGATGCCCACTACTAGGTCTACACAAAGAAACAATCTAATTTGAAAGAATATATTCTATTTTTTTTTTCATTTCCCCTTCCTTTGAAATTCATGAGAATGCAGAGAAGGGAGCTGAAAATGGAAATGTGTCTGCATAGTTCATGCTATATGAGAAGAAATTTTTTCAGTGACATATTCAAAATGATTATTTTAACTAGAACATTTTATTTGACAAAATATATTTCCTCAGTGGAAAAAGGCAAATTGTTCACATATTCACAAAAGAAATGAGCCATTTATTGCTAATGGGACCAAATGCTAACTCATAGAGTTCTTGAGGAACCTCTGAGCTACCACATTCATTTTTGTTTACTTCTGTCCTTCTAAGAAGTTGTTCCTTTTAAGAACCAAGAAGACATACAAGTCATCTATCAGTTATTTTTTTACTACATGATCCCCCCCACCTACATTTTTTGTAATATATTTACTTGATAATGACTTTTTGCAGAATATCTTTTTGAGTAATATCTTTCTTCTTATTCACCTACACTATAAACTTCTTTGCCATTTAGGCGAAACTCAACTTTAATTACTTGACAATAGTGGTGCTTCATGACTGTAATTGCTATTGTTATCATTATCCCTATTTTATCGATAAGGAAACTGAAATTGAGAGTTTGTGACAGAGCTAATTAATATCCGAGTCAAAAATTAAATACTATTCTTCCCATTACTGAATACGAACAACTCTCTCTCTCTCTCTTTCTCTCTCTCTCTCTCTCTCTCTCTCTTTCTCTCTGTCCATCTCTCCCTTCTCTCTCTCTCCCTCTCTCTGTATACACATAAATATGTATATGTATGTACATATGTATATATATATATATATACACATATGTATGTGTACAATGATTAGGAAGAAAATTGCTAAGAATCATTTCAGATAAAAGCACGATGTACAAAATATATAAGAAACTGATTGAATTGTTAATATTGATGTCTATCCCCTTAATTGTCAAGTGTTCCAAAGGAATGAAGAGGCATTGCAAAAAAGAAGGAATATAATTATAAATCAATACCTGAACATGTTTTCAGGTGTTATAATAAGAACAACTAAAATTAGAACAATTCCAAAACATTAATTTATAATTATTGCATTGATAAAGTTTGTAGAAACTAACGAAACTGAACGACATCAATGTTGTAAAAAACAGGAGAAGCAACATTGTCTAGCAGGATAACATGCTAGATTTGGAGTCAGTTCAAATGTCATCTTGGGAACTTATAAGTTTCATGATCATGGTAAGTCAATTAACCTCTCATACTTGGCTTATTCATTTGAAAAATCGTGGTCACATTACCAGAGTTGCAGATCTCATAGTACTAAATAAAAGTCATATAAATTATTTGCATTATATTTCTAGAGCTGTGACATTATGTATACATATGTGTGTGTTTGTGTATACATATATACATATATATATTCACATACACACACATATATGTATATATGTATATATACACATATATGTATACAGAAATATATATACAAACTAGAAACAAAGCAATATTTTAAAATGTTGCAAAATCTGCCAGAGATGATTGCTTTTTTAAATAAGAATAAAGGTCTTAAATTATTATGGAATTTCAGCTGGTTTGTTGGGAAAAGACTAGAGAAAGTTTCTTGCATCATACTATATATGTGTGTGTCTATGTATGTATGTATACGTGTATATATGTATGTATATGTATGTATGTATAAAAATTTCCCTCGACAGAATCAATTTTAAGCCCTCAAAGATAATTGAAGAAATGGATATAACATTTATAAGGGGGTCGTATACTTATATAAAACATACAAATTTAATTGTTCTTATAGGATATCACCATCTACTTAAGTGACATGATAAATATACTAGTTAAGTGTTATACTATGAAATAATGTTATTGAATCTGCTATTTCCTTTTTCAAAAAACATGAATTTTCTAAAAATGTGGATTCTGATAAAGTATGGTATTTAACTCCAAATTAAGCAATTATTTTTATCTTAATAAAACAAAGTTATACACTTTCTGACATGGAAATGTAAAAGGGCCGCGGTTTACCAGAAGAAAAGCAAAGAAGAAAAACCTATCTAAATATTATTATAATTTGTTGAATCTCTCCATATATGGTATACCTATATCTCTGAATTTTCATTACTTTTTTGATTGGAAAAAGAAAACTAAAAAAATAATTGCATGTGACTTAAATTATATAGTTACTATTGATGTCCTTACTGAATTATGGTGTAAGAAGTTTGAATTAACTTTGCACTTCCACTAAGAGTTAATGGGATTGATTTTTATAAATGTAAACTGTGTCTGAGGCAACTTTCATTTCACTTAGCTCCTGTTATTTTCCTCTAGTTATGTGGTCACTGGTTGGTTAGTTGTTGTCCTTTCTCTAAGAGGACCAAAATGACATCACTATGACAAGAGTAAAAAACAAATAAACAAAAACTAACTGTGGTGGACCAGACCACAAAAAGTTCCTAATATTCAAACACAGGTCAGGCACAAACAGAGCATGTGAATATTTGTGGTAGATTCTCTAAATTTATGCATCTTGTATTTATTTAGATCTGTCTCAATTATACTTTGCTGAAATAGCACAGCACCTTTTCTGATGAGGACATGCCATTCTGGGTGGTCCTGTGCCAGTGTCTCCAATATCATACAATCAATTCCAACATTCTTAAGGGAGACCTTGAAAGTATCCTTATATTGCTTCTTCTGACCACCATGTGAGCACCTGTGCTGTGTGAGTACTTCATAAAAATCGTCTTTTTGGCAATTGTACATTTTGCATACAAACAACTTAGTCAACCCATCAGTGTTGTGCTCTCTGCAGTAGAGTTTGATTGTTTGGCAGTTTAGTTCAAGAAAGGATGACAGTGTCTGATATCTTATCCTCCCAGGTGATCTATAGAACCTTCCTAAGAATATTCAAATAGAAGTAATTCAGTTTCCTGACATAGTGCCAGTATGCTGTCCAGTTTTCACAGGCCTATAACAATGAAACCAGCACAATGGCTCAGTAGACCAGTCAGTCTAATACCTCTTCTCTCCCATGCTTTCCTTCAGTCTTCCAAACACTGAGCTACCTCTAGCAATGAGTGCATCAACCTCATTATCAATGTGTTCATCCTTGGAAAGTACTCTACCAAGGTAACTGAATTTATTCACAGCATTCAGAATTTCTCCATTTCCTATAACTGATGGTTCGACATATGGATGGTGTGTTATTGGTTAATAAAGCACCTATGTTTTCTTGCTGCTAATTGTTCTCTGCACAAGCAGCAGAGAATCAATCCATACTTTGTTGCATCTCAGCTTCAGAGGCTGCACTGAGTGCAGAAGCATTTGAAAACAGAAAATCATGGACCAATACTCCCTCCGCTTCAGTCTTGGCTTATGTTTTTCAAGTTGAAGAATTTATCATCAGTGTGGTAGAACTAACTTCATGCCACATTTGTCCTCATTGAAGGCATTTGACAACATGACTGAAAACATGTTAAAAAGCATGGGAGCAAGTATACAGTAATGTTTCATTCTTTTGGTGACTGGGAATGAACAAAAGTATTGTCCATTATCCAGAACCCAGGCAACCATGCCCTCATGAAATTGATGTACAATGCTGATGAACTTCTCTGGGCAACCAAATTTTGACATAATTTTCCATAAGCCCTCATGACTGACAATATCAAAAGCCTTGGCCAGATCTACAAACATTGAGTAGAGACCTCTGTTCTGCTCCCAGCATTTCTCCTGTAGTTTCCAGGCAGCAAACATCATATCAATCATTTCTCAGTTCTTTCTGAAGCCACACTAACTATCAGGTAGTTGACCGTCTCCCAGGTGAAGGATTAGCCTATTAAGGAGAACTCTGGGAAGAATCTTGCCAGCAATGACTGAGACAGACACACCTCCCTCTCTTGTGATTGTCACAAAACAGTCTATTTCCTTTCACTTTACAGAGATGGACAATGGAGGCATCCTGGAGAAGCCTGGGGAATAATCCCCTCTTGCCATATCACCTGGAAAATTTCAGTTAGCTTTTGTATGAGAAATGGACCTCCTACCATGTGAATCTCAGCTGGAAAAGAATCACCACAAGGTGCTTTTCCACATCAAAGGAGACCGATGTCATACAAAATTTCTTCAGTTGGAATTTCAGCTAGAGAGGGATTGACTTCAACCTGAGGAAAATAGTCAATGAATTTATTCAACATTGATCGATGATGATCTGCTGAGAACACTATGGAAGTATACAGGCCATCTTCACTAATCAGTGTGGTTCCATTAGCACCGAGTAGTTGAGATACACCATATGCCTTTGAACCAAAAATAGCCTTCAGGGCATCATAACAGTGCTTTGGGTTAGGGTTCAGCATGAAACTGATTTTCATCTGCCTTTTTTTACTGAGCCAAGAAATCTACATCACTCTAAGTTTCGCTTGTACCTTACTTTTGATGGAATTAAACACTGTCATCTTTTTTATGTTTTAATTTATTTTTATTTTTAACATTCATTTCCACAAGATTTGAGTTACAACTTTTTCTTTCCTCATCTTTCCCCTACCCCCACCCCAAAATAGCAAGCCTACTCAATACCCCTTTCCCCAATCTGTTCACTCTTATATCCTCCCCCTTCATCCACCTAGCTTTCTAGTAGGGCAAAATGGATTTCTATATCCCAGTACCTGTATATGTTATTTCCCAGTTGCATGTAAAAAACCAATTTTTAAACATTTGTTTTTAAAACTTGGAGTACCAGATTGTTTTTCCCTTCTTCCCTCATCATCCACCCCCACTGGGAAGATAAGCAGTTCAATATAAATTGTACATGTGTACTTACCCAAATCATTTCCATAGTAGTTATATTATGGAAGACTAACTAGATTTCCCTCCATCCTATCCTGCCCCCCACTTGTCTGTTTTCGCTTTTGACCCTATCCATTTTCAAAAATGTTTGCTTCTAACTACCCTCTCCTCCGGTCTGCCCTCCCTTCTACCATCCTCCATCTTAGCTCCTACCCGCCTATTTTTTCAGTAGGGTAAGATATCCATTTGAGTGTGTATGTTATTCTCTCCTTAGGCTGAATTCAATGAGAATCAGGTTGTCCTATTCTCTTTCATCTTCCTGCTCTTCCCCTCCATTTTAACAGTTTTCTCTTGCCTCCTTTATATGATATAATTTACCCTAATCTATCTCTCTCTCTCTCCTTCTCCCAATAAATTCCTCTCTCACCTCTTAATTCTATTTTTTAGATATCATCCCTTCATATTCAACTCATCCTTTGCCATCTGTCTATGTATACATGAACATACATATACCCACACTCACATATATTTATATACACATACATCCTCCTATACACACATATAAATGTATGTATACATATATACATATATATTCCCTTTAACTATCCTCATACTGAGAAAAGTCTTTTGAGTTATCATTATCATTTTTTCATGTAGGAATGTGAATAGTTCAACTTTAATAAGTTACTTATGATTTCTTTTTCCTGTTTACCTTCTCATGCTTCTCTTGCTTCTTGTATTTGAAAGTCAAATTTTCTGTTCAGCTCAGGTGTTTTCATCAAGAATGTTTGAAAGTCCTCCACCTCATTGAATGAACATAATTTTCCCTGTAGCATTAGACTCAATTTTGCTGAGTAGTTGATTCTTGGTTTTAGTTCTAGCTCCTTTGACCTCCTGAGTATCATATTCTAAGCCCCTCAATCCCTTAATGTAGAGTCTGATAG